>SNQN01000363.1:64333-111930 GCA_008642245.1 Bassia scoparia | reverse complement strand
AATAACCTATATACCATATATATATATATATATATATAGTATATATATATATATATATATATATATATATATATATATATAGGAATAGGATCATGTGAAAACACAACTTAGGTGAAAACTAAAACTTTTAATCTTGACCGTAGAGATTGGAGATGGACGGTCACGATTTAATCTATGTATATACTTGTATTTCAATCTGGGTACTTGAAGGTTTAAAGGGGTACCACGTTACTGTTCTCAATAGTACTGAAAGTCTTGTGTCCCCTTTACTGCTTGTATTACCCCTGAAAATGTAAAATGTAGCCCATTATTTTGGTTTTCACGTTTCATATAAAATGTGGTTTTCACTAGATCCTGACTCTATATATATTATATATATATATATATATATATAATAAGTAAAAACTAAATGAAAAAAATAGCTTTAGAAATCCGCAAATTTCCGCGAAATATTCCTTTAAAAAAAGATTGTTAAGACAGGAATAATATAATTATATTGTTAATAAGAAAAATATATGCATTGGAAATTGGAATATGCATATATTTTCCTTATTAATATATAATTATATTATTTGTTCTAACAAGATGTGACCTTTTAGGATATGATAAATTTTTGTTTAGATATATTTTTTCAAATCTAAAGAAACGCACAAAAAAGATGATAGATCGGATTGTGAGAACGATTTTTTGTTGATTTTTTGGGAATTTTTTCGAGAATTATCATCACCCTATCACTTATGTCGTCGGTCGCCGACGTTAGAGTTTCAACTCATATGGCCCCAAGGAAGAAGACGAAGGTTGATGATAACCGCTATATATGTGTTTAGGGGTTTGCGCTAATTTCGTTGTTATGTTGTGAAAAAAAGTATTTTGGTCATTGCCAACATATGTGATGGACATAACCTGATTAAAACAAAGTTGGACTTGTATAAACACAGGCCCAAAAACATACGGTAATATCCAAAGTATATTGTGGACATTACCTAAACTTCATTAACTTAGCTTAAATTAATCCTCTTTCATAGTCAAGAAAATAATAAAAGGAAAGTGGGAAATAAATATCAAGGTAAAATAAATTAAGAATCATAAAATAAGGAAAAGAAAATTGTAAAATAGGAGACATGTTAAAAACTTACTAAAAACTAAAGTCAACTAAAGTCAACTATTGACTTCAAATAGACACTTGTTGCGATGCTGATGGTCCCTAAAAAAGCTTGTGGAGTTGTGGTAATGGGCCGTAAAATCATCGCAAAACAAAACAAAAAAAGTCATCCGATTTTATCAACTGTAGTAAACAAGTTGTGCTGATAACACAGAAAGATTATTAGGAAACATAACATACGGCATATAATTTCTCAACAAACATGGAAATCAAGCAGAAATCAAAACAGAGATTTTAGTCCAACATGTCAATGCGAAGCTCCATTGACTAAAAGCGATCAATCATAATCTTTTCGGCACATAACCAAGATGACCCAACAATTCTCAACATGAGCTCTTTGAACCAAAAACATACTCTGTATAATCATCCTACTTGTACCGACATAAGCGGGGCTGTTATGTGCGGGGAAGCCGGGGAATAGGTTAAAAAAAATTACCAACAATTCAAGTGCGTAAACCATGCGACAATCTTTGTTCAGATATAATAAAACTTCCTTGATATGATATTGCTTTAGATTTGAAAAAATATATCTAAACAAAAGTTTTATCATATCCTAAAAAGTGACATCTTTGTTAAGAACAGAATAATATAATTATATTATTAATAAGAAAAATATATGCATATATTATATTTTCCTTATTAATAATATAATTATATTATTTTGTTCTTAACAAAGATGTGACCTTTTAGGATATGATAAAATTTTTGTTTAGATATATTTTTTCAAATCTAAAACAATATCATATCAACGAAGTTTTATCATATCTGAACAAAGATTATCGCATGGTTTACGCACTTGAATTGTAGGTAATTTTTTCACCTATTCCCCGGCTTCCCCGCACATAACAGCCCCGCTGATGTCGGTATAGGTACAACACCTATACAGAGTATGTTTTTGGTTCAAAGAGCTCATGTTGAGAATTGTTGGGTCATCTTGGTTATGTGCCGAAAAGATTATGATTGATAGCTTTTAGTCAATGGAGCTTGGCATTGACATGTTTGACTAAAATCTCTGTTTTGATTTCTGCTTGATTTACATGTTTGTTGAGAAATTATATGCCGTATGTTATGTTTCCTAGTAATCTTTCTGTGTTATCAGCACAACTTGTTTACCACAGTTGATAAAATCAGATCACTTTTTTGTTTTGTTTTGCAATGATTTTACGAATGGATTACCACAAGCTTTTTTAGGGATCATCAACATTGCAACAAGTGTCTATTTGAAGTCAATAGTTGACTTTAGTTTTTAGTCAGTTTCTAACATGTCTCCTATTTTACAATATTTTTTTCCTTATTTTATGATTCTTAATTTATTTTACCATGTTGATATTTATTTTCCAAAGGGATTAATTTAAGCTAAGTTAATGAAGTTTAGGTAATGTCCACAAAATACTTTGAATATTACCGTATGTTTTTTGACCTGTGTTTATACAAGTTCAACTTTGTTATAATCAGGTTATGTCCATCACATATGTTGGCAATGACCAAAATACTTTTTTTCACAACCTAACAATGAAATTAGCGCAAACCCCTAAACACATATATAGCGATTATAATAACCTTCGTCTTCTTCCTTGGACCATATGAGTTGAAACTCTATTAACGCCGGCGACCGACGACATAGGTGATAGGGTGGCCTGGTGATGATTCTCGAAAAAATTCCCAAAAAATCGTTCTCACAATCCGATCTATCATCTTTTTTGTGCGTTTCTTTTTATCAAAGTTCGAAGTCCATCAATGGAGTTCTTGAATAGATGCATCAATGGCGTTATTAAATTATTCTAAGATGATATTCACGGTTGGCAGGGGTTGAACAGAAGCATGTTAATAAGATTTTATGGAAAAATTAATTTCTGAAAATTCGAAAATTAATATTACATATTTTCTGATTTTTTTTTCTAATTTTCGAAATAATATTATCAAAATTAAGAAAATAAAACTTAAATTAATTTCATATTTTCTGAAAATATTAATGAAATAAGATAATTAGATATTGGAAAATCATAAAAATCAGAAAATACCTTAATTAACCAACTAATTGTTGTCTACTAATTGTTGTGGTAGTCCATTCTCAATGGACTGTTCTAAAATTTTTATTTGTTTTGTTTTTGTTTTTGGTGAATTAACTTTTTACAACTTGTTTACTAGTTGAAAATTCTTGGGTCGTCAAGGCATCAACATTTTATTTTAGATATGTTTAATTCAATTTTTCGAGTATGTAAATGAATTAACTATTCGAGCAAAATTTAGGTATTTGGTAGGAAATGATTAAAGAAGATGATTCATGGGTAATTCAATCAATCGGACCAAAAACAATAAGAAAGTGGATTATTATTGCTATGAATGAAATTTCCCGCGTACAATACATCAATATATATACCACATACACTACTCAATGTCATGTTGAGTATCATGGCTAAAGAACAGGAGAAGTTATGCTAGATAATAGGACTGGTGTTGGCTCTTCTTTTGACTTGTTCAATCTCACCCTTCAATTGTTAATGACTCACTGAATTGACGTTCTGTCTGCTTTGCTACATGAAGCTTTTCCAATACAAGACCATTACTGACTACTGAGGATGTATGCTAATGTATCTAGGATTCTGTCAAACCAATCGTGGTCCGTAACATGTAAACGTATCGTCTCGAGGTTATTTATCAAGCAATGGTGCAACCCAACCACCCTGTAAATCTTGAACCCAGTCAACCCAAACGAAATTCAGGCGTAACTTTAGGTGCTCTATGCTTGGCAAACAATGCAGCGTACGCAACAGGTAATTTTTATCGAAATCGACTTCGTTCAGCCGTAGCTCAAGGTATCTAACACCAGACATTCCTCGATAAAACTATTACATATCCTAAACAAGATATAACTTGCTCTCACTAATTTACTTGGATTCCGAACACAGTAATAACATGGAACACAGTAATAACATGGAGCGCAATCAATTATGTATAGTTTGGTTGGCAGAGGTGCATCAATGACGAACTTGAAGCTATACCGTGACCTCTCAGCACGGACTTTTATGGTTAATGAGCCCAAACTAATACCGTATATATTTACACAATCGACGATTTGTGATCGTTCCAAAACACGCAAATTAAACGTCAGACTTAAATCTTCCAACAACGGACAAGACTGAATCAGAGGATTAACAAAAATTGTCAATCCAATGACATTTTCGTAAATAAATGGAATATTTTATTTACAATTTTGACATTTATCTTTTTCTTTTTTTGATTTTATTTACCAAAATGTCATTGGATTGACAATTTTTGTCAATCCACTAGATTGATTAGGAATTTTCCAACGAAGCACGCACGTCAACAAGGTAGTCAAAGGAAAGGGAAAATTCCTAATCAATTCAGTAGATTGACAAAAATTGTCAATCCAATGGCATTTTGTCATATGAGTTTCAAAGGTAGGCGACTAGGTGGTCTGGGTTTGAGTTAGACGTTCTAATCCAATACTTTCACTCAATAAAACACTAAGTTTTAAACCCGAAAGAAAAAGGCATAATCAAAATGTCTATGTTTGGGGCGACAAAATTATGTGGCACTGTGGCGGTTCAATAKTATTAGTTCATAAAGAACCAAGGGTGTCTAATGTTAAGATGTAAAACTATATACGAAGTATAATGCAGTCAAGCTACAGCATGTAGAGTGGACTGCTCCCGAGTTCCCGACTATGCTCACGACAAAAGATTTTGGCAGTAAAGATTGGTAAACAATTATACCTCCACAAAATTCGAATGTCATGGTAGATTACCATTTGGAGCTACTTGACTTCATTCACCATTGATAGCTATTCGAAGAGATAAAACCAAATACATCTTCCTAAATCCTCGTAAACTAGCTGAGGCATACCCTAGCAAAACGTTTAGACTCTAGATCACTGTAAAGATCTTTTCCTGGTTATGCYTTGCGACACAATCTCCTCAACCGAACCTTTTCCTGTTRTAAAAACAAAAGATTAAGCACCCCGAATAAAAATCAACAAAGAGRTGAWWWTCATTCAGCAGCATATATAAGAACACTGAAAGACAATATATTAATAACAACACTTGCCTCGCTTTTATCATGGTCATATTGAATCAAAAAGATGCATCTGCAACCCCTTATATCATGCATTTTCCGTTGAACATCTAAAATAATAGCATCATAATATATAGCTTGATCTTTTCGTTCCTGCATCAAAAGKAAGAACATATGACTGATATGAGCAATGCCCACAGATAATAAACAGAATATTCATACATTTGACAACCTGAAGGCAGAGCATGACATCCCCAACGTTAACTTTGTTGCATTCCCAGTTCTCTAGGGGTATTGAACGCTGCCTCACATCGTTTTTCACATTGACCCATTCATCTTCTTCAGCCCCAAATCCCACAAATCTCACACGAACTTCCTGGATTAATAAGTAAAATTATAACTGTAAGATGAGGTCACAGCTATGGTTTAACAGTCAATACTAGTGACACTTTCTCAGAAAGCAACTACCAAACACTTGGAATTTCAGCTTCTAAATACCATCCATCAACAAATTGTTAAACTAAGCAGGTCTAGGGACTACAGTGCAGAAGCATCATAGGTGAAATTTATTTTGGAGAAAGTCGTATAATACTGTTGAAAAGGGAGCAAGAAATGAGGAGAATGCCTTTAAACCACAAGATCATCTAGTAGCAACTGTGTATAGACAATCCCATGTCAAGAACACTAGGCTTAATGGTTCTCTACTTCTCTCACTCAATGACATTTTTACTACTAGAGAAGGGCTACTAGTTTGCAAAAGTTCCAAAACATTCCAATACTAGAGACAGGCAATAGTTGCAAACTTATAACAAATAACCACTGCATCTCCCTCAATCTTTCAACACTAGATATGGCTGTATAGTTGCAAAGTCTTCACACTTTCACACATTCAAACAGGTAGAGATAGGCTAATAGTTGGCGAAATTCAATAATCTTCCACATGCGCAACTCAATGAAGCGCAATGGAAAGAAATACTGATGATGATGCAGCCTGTCACATGGAATGAGACAAAACCTCTTCTCAGCAATACTCGGCATGCCAAATGGATCTAGATGCGGGGATGAGCATGGAGCACAAACAATAGACTTTTCTCCTAAGGTCCTCCGATTGTTGAGGGTCAAGGTGCTAAAGTATATGACATGAATTGGGAAACTTCAGCTCACCTGAGCTGAAAATCTGTGGGGTGAGGATTTTCAACGTCGTACCTGAAAGCAAAAAAACACAAATTTTTAAAATTTTTTTAAAGGTTGCAATAGATAGCACTAAACTACAAAGTATTTAAAAAAACTTTCACATAAAAAGACATGAACATTCAGATTAAAACATCGACGATTTTCTGCTCTACCAACATCCAAGTATCCAACAAACAAAGTTTGCCAACCCACTGTTTCTCACAATGCACATGACTACATATCCACACCAGAAAATCAAAGCACAACCAGGTCATGAACCCTCAGATCAAAACAATTATAGCACCATTAAGGCCAATACTTATTCCCATACATGCATGAAAACTTATCTCCTTTACCACCTCTGTTACCTTTGTTCATAGAATGTACTACATTTCACATCTCTACTTTTCCCCTGAGAAACTACTTGCAAGCAGTAAAACAGCAGAAAAAACAAAACATTTGCAGAAAGACCATTTGTAATTATGGTTTCAGGTATCACATGATTACCACACATCGAGGCTTTTCAACAAAACACTTTATTCAATACCAGCCAATTACTAATACAAGTGGGCATCAATGGGCTCATAAAAGAGAAAAATGCCATTTGTAGTGTAAAAGAGCTAACTGCACCCTAATTTCCCTTTGATATCTACACTTACCACGCTCCATCCCTTGATGACCTAGCCTCAAACTCTAACTCTGACAAATCTGGTGAGTTCTTCCCTGCTGTAAACAAAGGCAACAGGACTTAGTAAGTAGCTTAGGWTRTTGCATCAAAAGAGAAACTGAAACATTACAGAAATGATGTGTCTGTTATAAGCTAAAGTAATTTGCTTCTTAGGATAGTCAATGACCTAAAACTGCAAGCAACAAAAGAAAGTTTTAGCACTAGATTAGTCAAAGATAGAGCAACCTACACAGGATTAAGCAGTCAAAACTATGTAACACTAAAGATCCTATCTACACCTGGAAGCAGGTCCAAAAACCCTAGAAATAAAAAAAAAAAAAAAAAAATCTCTTCCTCACAAACAAAGTATATTCAACGAATTCCTCAGATTGACAAGGAGCCCATCACTCTAGATTAAGTCTTGAAATCTATATTAGACCAAACAATCCAAAGTCAACCTTTCCACATGTTACTCACCAGAACCTCTATCTATGAACAATAAGAAAAGTAGGCACTTTAGTGTTATTAATCGACTTGCCAAACAGGTAGTGACTGCCTGGCAGCTAGACATTTGACAAATTAATACACACAAGTATAATACTAAGTATATTACTTGTTCATATTGATCAAAGATAAGAATTCCGAGATTTCACACGCGCGTGCACACACACACACACACACATTTAAAGCAACACAGTCTGTTAAGTTGAAGGAAACTTGCTATTGCAAGACGGAATAACAACAAGCTACAATTCTGTAAGACTCCATATTGACAATATGTAGTACCTTTAGTCACCTGATTGGCTTCGTTTTCCTTCTTTAGGTCAGAGGCCTCTGGATGAGCAGCTACATCAGGCGGAGTCATTCTTTTTTGACTGATAGGAGGATTTGCTTTAACTGGACTATTCTTCTGCCTGTTTTGGAACCAACTTTGCACCTGAACGACAAATGAAACAGAGACTCAGAGAGACAAACAATAAAGAAACATAAGAGTATCAAAAGCAAGTGAGAAGGAAAGGTTAATCATGAGAAAAGAAGCACCTCATCCCACTTCACAACAGGTTTCCCAGCCCGTCCAGCAGAGCGACTGCATATATAGCAATTTTTGAATGAGAGAAGTTTAAGTCACTTGAAACCCCTCCAAGCCACTAGAAATCAACCCACTTGAGAGCAGATATTAGTTCTAATTTTAATTTCAAGTGAAAAAAAATTACCTGATACCCTTGGCAACATTTACACAAAACTCCCGGTTGACTGATAGTTCTCCATAATCAGTGAATAAGCTTTCCAGCTTTTCAATCTGTGAAAGCATCAAACTATCAGTAGGGATTTAAAAGCAGCCATTTTCATACCTCTTTATGAACCACATTGGAGAAAAAAATTAGATTTAGTAAAATACTAAAATGTACTTCCACTGTTTGTTTGGTTATTTTAAAGTTGTGACACTTTCTATACAATCAATCGATCGATCGATCAATCAGAGCCTTATTCTCATAAGTGGAGTCAGTTAACACGAACCAAGAGTGATTATTTTGGGGAGTCATCCACATAAATTTTCCTCCTCCACTCCCTACGATCGAGAGCCACATTCTCTTCCAAATCCAACTGCTTCAGATCCTGTTTAACTCCTTCCCATCAAGTCATTTTCAGTCTCTCTCTACCTCGTTTAAAATCTCCTGATCCCACTCTTCCACTCTTCGCACCGGTGCCCCCGAGGTCTTCGTCTTACATGCCCAAACCAACGTAGACGGTTTTCCTTTAACTTATTTGCTATTCAAAGAAGTTTTAAATTAGTTGTGAAACTTTCCTTTTTTTTTTTTTATAAATACGTAGTTCATCTCTATCTCCTGCTAATCACATGGTCCCATTTCTCTCTACTTCTCTCCTACCCATGAAATTGCATTGGGTCCGTAAAAAAAGGGTCACAACTAATTAAAAATGGAGGAAGTAAAACTTTTGAAGGCAAATCATCCATGCACAACTTCAAAGATTATTAAAACCCCCCTACCACTTATCAAAATGCGGAAACCTACAAGTCAAGTCTGTGCCTATAACTTCTTACAAACCTTCCTATTAATGAAGCCTGGTCTTTTGCTTCAAGGAATGAAGCAACAAGTTTTGTTACCACAGTTAAGTACCTAGGAATTCCTAGGTACTTAACCAAGGAATTACTATTCTTAAATCTAATATGAGAGATACATCGACGAGCTACGATAGTTCTATAATAATCATCACCTAAGTTGCTTAACCTAGTGTGCCATCCAGAACAATCACTAACAGGCTCATAGCATAAAAACAGGATCTCAAGATTTCAACATTGGGAGCGATGTGGACATCTTTCTTTATTTATTTTTTGACTATAGAAGCGGATTATCTGAACACACTAAAACTCTGCATTATTCACGTGCAACGGATGGCCAACGATTCCAGGACTGAGGCCTCGAAAACAAGGTAAAAGACACATGAAATTTTCACTTCTGGCCATGCTTCATGGGGTAATGTATTAGGGGTAATAAAGTCAAAGTTGAGAAATTAAGAAGAAAACATAGTTAGTAGTGATGCTAGAAATAATTACAATTTGTTTGATAAAAAGGGAAGATGGAGTAATTATACCGCAATATGGGGATACGCAATTACCTTAGTTGGAGGGGTAACTATCTCCTCCCATGAGGGTAATAGTCCCCCTTTTCCTCCCAACACACACCACTTATCCTGCCCCACCACTACCATATATTTTACCTCTAACACCTTTGTTTCTTAAGTTGACTTTTTACGCCCTTAATACTACCCCATACCAAAGCAGTGGCCTTAGCACTAACACTAAACAAGCATGTTGAAAATCAATTTCGCCTAACTGAGAGCCTAGAACATCTCCAACAGTATGTTGTAAATCTATCAAATTTAAACATGACAAGAAGTTTAATTAGGTTCTTCTTCTTCCCCATTTCTGTGACACATGTTAGGACGTTATACTAAATTACTAAACTAGCTACAACTATGCAAATAGATTCAATATTAAGAACCTCATAATTGAGGCCATACAAACATCAAAATTAGATGATACAGAGATTTCAAACATTGAACCAATCCAGCATCAGCATGTTGCTCTATAAAAGTTATGCATTCAATAAAAATATCCAATAATCCCAAATTTTATAGATTGCAAAGTTGACCTTTAATATGAAGAGAAACTTCCCAATAAAGGAAGTTCCCTGTATTGTCACACACTACACATTAAACAATCAATTATGCATGCTATAAACAAGAATTTAGCAAATTTCAAAGCGTTACACATTAATTAACCTATATCACGAGAAATGCAACAAGAGAAAGGGAAATAATATAAACAACATACACAAAATAAATGTCAGGTATAATAAACTGCTCACAAGGTTAATGGTTAATCATGCCCAAACATAATTTGGAGTAATTTAACTGATAAGAATTATTTCAACCTTTCATTAAAAAACAAACCCAAATAAATTAACAAAAATAAATAACCCAGAAAATTAAAAACTATACTTCAGTATCTGAAAACCCAGAAAAACTTTTCTTATTCTTGTCGAAAGACGATCCATGAAAATTAACGCCTCACCCAAAAAAACCTACTTTAGGAAGAAAAAGGAAGACAATTGCAAATGTCTGTTTTGGGTTAAAGAGATTTTACAATAACATTTGTTGTGTTGAATTACTGGATTCTGGAAATACTTAGGCACAAGCTAGCCTCTTTGTCACTGGTTTATAGCTCTGTTTACGAGGGGACAAGTAAATGAATTTCTTGAGGGAGGGGAATGTTGTTTTGCAAAGAAATTTTTTCTAAAAGTCTTTGAAAAAACTGAATTAAATATTCGTATAACATTTTTTTCCTTCATAACTTTTTTTTTACCTATTGATTACTAATACTTTCTCCGTGTCAGAATTAATTTGCAACTTTGTTTTTGAGCATTTTAGGCTGAGTTTTATGATATTAAACGAAAATAGGTAACATATTTTAACACAAACAAGATGAGATTATAATGTTTCTAGTCTTAAATTTATTACCGAAATACGTGCGAAAACCAAAAATTGCATTAAATTTACATGGAATAGAAATACACCTTTTAAAAAAAAAAAGGATTAGGATAAAAAAAAAATCTAAAATTTAATATTGTAAAATAAACAATAAAATAAACCAAACACGACACACGTGACGTATGGTTTTCATAAGCTATAAACTAAACGGATTTAAAATTTATAACGAAGGATTAGTAGCATAATTGTAACATAGGAAATATTATTGACATCAACAACTAATTAATATCCCCAAGGACTACCCCAACGGTCCCCAACCGATTAAATAATCCAACATTACCAACCATCAACACTCATTTTGTGAGACTGAGGATAGCTCAAGTGGTTAAAATTTGCCTCTCAATTTCAAAAAATCTTGAAATCGATTGCACCCTTGTAGCTCCCTTAGCACCAAAAAAAAAAAAACCAACACTCATTTCTTCCACCCCAAATTGTTGCACCACACAGTGCCCAACCACCGTGATGCCCCATCGTTTCATTGCCCACGCCTCCCACACTAYTGCTAGATCATCTCACTAGCCAAACCTCTCACACTATTGGCCAAACTGTTGCACCACCCATGCCTCCTACCACCACTACGACGCTCATATGCGACGCGGTTTGACTGTTGGGCATGAGTATGATTCTCATGGCCTAATTACTTCCAATGATATTTATCTTGTTTTTTGTATGAGTATATGCGCATAAATAATCGGAGGAAGTATTAAAATGTCAAACGTACTATCCAATTTGTTAGTTGTTCTTTTATTACAAAAAGTTTGTCACTTCTGTCCCAATTGAATTACAACTTTTTTCATTTTATTGGGACACCTACTTGTATAATGTCCCAAGATTAGTACATAAGTAACAAGTGACTTTTCGAGCCACTTTTCCTTCTCATTTCACTCCTAATTTAGCTAGTTTTATATTTGTTTTGGGCTATTTTGAGCTTAACTTGATAGATTTTGGCTTTTCACCTCGGTAAAGGTGATCATGGGTCGGGTCGGAGTTGGGCCGAGCTTGCCTTGTAAAATTAGGGCCTCTAATCRGGATGAGTCGGGCTTGGACTAGGGCCTAATTTTGTTGTCCAAAGCCYGAAATATTGGGGTGAACTTTTCAGGGTTTTTTCGGGCCAGACCCAAAATTTTTAACTAAATGCACAAAAAGTAAGGACCAAAGCCCGCGCAAAATTTGAAAAATTYATGTCCAAAGCCCGCAAATTTTCGAGTCAGGTTAGGTTTGATCACCACTACTCCTCGATGTGCTAAGTTTACATCATTCTCCTTGGGTTTTGAGGAGTTTTGTATTGGCATGCTTTGAATGATATTGAACACCTTACTTGAATCCGCTCTTTTCAATTTGTGATTTCAGATATTGGATTCGAGCTTAAGCTCAGTGCCATGGGACAGAGATAGGAAGCCTTGGAGAGAGCTAAGGAGCATGCTCGGGAGGCAAGGAGCAAGAGAGAAAGCAGTGGAACACATGCTGTCATTTGGAACGGATGCTTGAACCCTTGAAACGTACACTCTAAGTCCCCACTCTAGGTTTCAAATGTTGAGACTCTAGAGCAAATACTCCAGAGTTCAGAGCGTATGCTCCAATAGTTGGAGCGTATGCTTTGTCAGTTTGAGTGGACAAGCCATGCATCCCTTGTTTTGGCCGAGAGTTTGAAGCGTGCGCTTGGTGACCATGAGATTTTAGACACTATAGCTCTGAAGTGTACACTCMGACACTTGGAGCGGACGCTTYAGWCGCCAGCTATACTTCTTTTCGATGATGTGTAATTACCCTTTTGGGTTAAAATTTCTAAGAAGTGTAAATTGTACTTGCTAGATTAAATTGTTTTCAATCATGTTTTGTTTGGTAATGATAAAATCCTTGTTTTGCTTTAGTTTTGCTATGAGTTCTTCTTTTCTAGGCTAGATTACTAGCTATGGAGAGGATGCTTGGTATGGATTGTTTGCTTATTTGAATGCGGATCTCATTTGTGGTTTATGCTTGATTGTGAGCTCATCAAGGTGGTTGATGAGTGGTGTGGGGCTTGATCACCTCCATATTGCTATTTTGTGCTATATTAAAGGTGTGCGGAAGTGATCTTTAGGGTAGTGAAAACTTGATTGAGCTGAGCTTTGATCCCGACCACCGCGACAGGATTGGGTAGGCGTTATTGGGTGGTGTRCGGAAGTGACCTCCCAGTGTTGGACCATAATAAACTCCGATCATGTGTTCTCCCCATTTTTGACCGGGTTTGAGTTGGTKATTAGGAGGTACCAAGCAATCCCCGACCCCTAGCACTTTAGTTCTATGATTAATCAAATCCTCGTACTGACGTTTTGTAGTTATTAGTTGTTAGTTATAGACCGTTAAACTTTTGAAAACCCCAAAAATCACACCTCGAAAGTGGTTTTATTTTACGCTTGGACTTGCTTCTTTGTGAAAATCGATCACTACTTCCCTATACCACCATTCTTGGAAAAGATAGTGTATAAGGGCTATTCTTGATAGGCCTTTGAGACATAACGGCACTCAAAGGYCGGATCAATAAGACAACCACTTTTTYCACACAAAAACTCCATTTGAGTCTCACTTATGTCCTCTCTCCTCTTTCCAACACTCACAAACTATAGAAATCAATTCTACTCCACTATAKTACTTCCCCCGTTTCGAATTACTCCTTACGCTTTTTATTTAGAAAAGTTTCACATAATAATAACGGGAAWTTCATGGTTCATACCTTGGATATGCAAACAAAACATATCCAGGGGGTAAAATGGACATTTCAGCTTCACTTCTGTTTGAACGGGGGTTMGGACATAAGAGCCTTACYGTTTTCAACTTCCCGTTTTCTTAACTCTACCCTAGCCCCATCTTTCCTATTCTTTTGCAATTACTCAAACTCACCAGACCAAATCCTCCCTCTTCTTTTGCAATAACTGGATAACTCCCACCAGTCCCAATCCACAGTTCGAGAAGGCTTTCCCACTCCTCCAGTGCCATTGTCGTCGACTTGTTGAGGCCTTCTCCGTCTTCAATTACTGTTCGCCAAGAGAAGCTCTACGTTCGCGAGAGAGCTCTTCTCATAGCCGTCTTCATCATATGGTGGTCGGTTTGTATTAAGTATAGTTAATTTTCATCTAAGTCTGGAGACTTATTTTGAAATTGATCTTAGTTTGATTTCGAATGATTTAGGATTAGACACATAATTCGTTCAAGATCTGCTGAAGTTATTCTGTCCCAATTTGACCTAGTCGTCAGGTTAGTCTTGTATCTTATTGCTGCCAAATTTCCCCACCTTCTTTTAAATCTTTTTTTCGTGATTTTGTTGCATTTTCAGTTGATTTAGCGATTAGATGTCATTTATTATATGCTATAACTGTATGTATTTTGATGAACAGTATTATTATTTTACTTTCATTTATGTAGTTGTTTTACCATGAATTTCCCATGTTATGTGAGGTTGTCAAGTTTATAAGTTAGGAATTCTGCATTTTCAGTTGGATGTTTTCCTCCCCTTGGACAATTAGGATTGAATGCTCTTAGCTATTGACTCCTCGTCCCTTAGTGATGTGTTTGTGTTTGGGAGGATAATCAAATGGCTATATTAAAAACCTAATTTGAGGTCTGTTGGTTGGGTGTAAATGACAATGATATTATCATGGACATTAGTTTGGTCATATTGAACTTATCATTAGTTTCTCTCACTTCCTTCATTTATTCATTATTCACTAGCTTATTCATATTTAACAATTAGTCAAAGTAGCCAACCCAATCAAGAAATTAACAATATTCTACTTAAGGTAAGAACCGGAAAGTTGAAGAAGATTCAGAGAGGATCATTGAGGATAAAAAGTTTTATGCAATGAATGTTGAAACCTAAAGTTTTTATGAGCTTTATCTTGTTGGAGAACTTATTCTTGAAAACCAATTTTAGTATCTACCTTAACTTTGAATATTAAATCTTAATTACCATTCCATTCGTCTGTGTTTGAAGCTTTTACTCCTTCTTCCGTTTAGAAAGACAATATTAATCTTGAAGTTCTCTATTTGACTTCCTTTTCTGCTCTTTTTTCTCGGTCTATTGTTGTCACTATAGCTGATAGACTTTGCCCCAAAGAAATTGCCAACCGTTTGCGTATTTCTAAGCAAGGTAATCTTTTACTCAGTCACACTTTTTCTCTTTAATCCATCATATGCTGCAAGTATTTGCACCGCTTACTCTTGCAACATACAACTGAATTACCTTGTGATTAGACTTTTACGTAGTACTGTCAATTTGTTTAGAGTGGAAGCCACACCGGGAAGTTAGCTTAATACATTTGCAGGCTTCTTTCTAGGAATTACTAGGGACTACGGACTTGTGACTATTTTTTTGAGTATAATGTTGTAAGCTTTTTCGTGTAAATGATTGATGAACTTTCGATTAGGCTCGTTCAGGCTCATTGACCACACAAGGCACTAAAAGTGCGCCTTGCGTTTTTTGCATGTTCTGAAATGTCAATTTGTATGACATGTGCATTTCTTTTTGTTATACTCTTTCAATGGCGAGCCTACTAAGAATAAATTAAAGATACAAACAAAGAAGAGGAAATAGATTTTTGTGTTAAAACGATAGTTTTGTTATGTTTAGGATGAGGATAAGAATTAATTAGACATATTCCTTGTTAGGTAAATATTAAAAGGAATTATGCTCTTAGATAATGTTTTTCTTTTCAATACCTTAACACCTCTGCTTTTGTGTTTTACCTTTACTTATTTTGTTTTAACCTCAAACTTAATATCATAATAAGAATCTAAAATTCAAAAATTTGCCATGCATTTCATAAAGTGACTGTTATTGCGTACAACGTGCTTAATCGAAAATGCTTACATATTGCCCTATTGGTTTGCTTGTTGGGGAAAAGTACCGGATATATTTCATGCATTGTAGCACCTAGGATACCTAAAGCTAGATTCCCCACGCCGTCTTTCCACCCTATATTTCATAGTATGTATCATTCAACGTTTGCATGCATTTCGAAGTGACTGTATTGCGTCAACGCTGCTCTGCGTGGCTCTAGGGAAGCGATGACCTAGATGGGGCGCCATCACCGCAAGAACATCACAAAATAATTTATCGAAATGCATGCAACGTGCTCTGCAGTGGCCGTCTAGGAAGCTGATGACCCTAGATGTAGGGCGCAGTCACAATGGACACATATCGCAAAAATCGCTTAATCGAAAATGCTTACTAATATTTAGCCTATTAGGTTTGCTTGTGGGATGAAGTACCGTATTTTTATGACATTTGTGACACTAAGTACCCTTATATTTAAGCTACATTCCCCCACGCCGTCTTTCCACCCTATATTTCCTGTTGTATCCATTCAAACGTTTGCATGACATTTCGATAAAGTCGACTTTAATTGCGTAGCAATTGCTCTGCACGTGCCGTCTAGGGAAGCATGACCCTAGATGGGGAATCACACGCACAACATCACAAATCAATGTTATCGAAATGCATGCAACGTGGGGCTTCTGGCGTGGGCTGTTAGGAGGTGATGACCCTAGATGGGAGCGCAGTCACATGAACGAACATACTTAAATTGCTTCTTAGGATCACTTTAAAATTCAACATATGATATATTTAGTTACCTATTACTATGTTGAAGAAGGTATACCGTATTCAAACTAATGATGATTTCTGTTTGTTGAATTAACTTTTGAATATAGCTTGGTTCCTTCATATTTATTTCTGCTGCTCTTTTGTTTAAAATTGATTACATACTGACATCTTTCAAGGCATCTTATTTTTTCAAAAAATTTAGCACTACTACCAATGGGAGGATGGGGAGTTGCTGAATCCGTTTGTGGCTCCGACACCTTATCTGCACGTGGCACAATTGGCATTCTGATTTCCAGTGTCGTTGTGGCTAGATTGATCTCATATGATAGGACTGATCGCCATGATCGCAAGTGGTTAATGTTATTTAGTGGACCAGGAACATTGTCCACAATCAACAGTATTTCATGAATGTTGTTGAATGTTTGTACCTTTCAGGTAAGAAGGCGATGGCGATGAGATTTTGATGAGAGTTTTCGGTTAACTTTAACACAGATCTCAACTTTTTGGATTTAAGTTTAAATGGATGTGTAGGTTGTAATTAAATCACTTGTTTGTGCAGGCAAAAACTATTACTGGGTGCATATTGAAAGGATGTGAGTTGTTCTCGCTCGTTTATGATTCTGTTAGAACGTGTGGGATCAAATATTATTATTTTCATGTTTTTCTCAAAGTATTGTTATCTTTCTTTTTGGGGTCATACTTTGATTAAAATTCACATGCTTCTTGTTCACACATGCAGCGCCCTAATGTATATGTAGGTTGAGCCTTTTGGAGATTTGTGGTCCTTGACGAACGAGAAGAAAATGGTTCGTGAAATGGGGATTGGGGGACCTTAGTTGATTATATGCACCTACCCCGGCTCTGTGCTATTGGCTAATTGAACACGATTGATCGGACATGAGATGCTTTGTTTGTGTAAGCATATAGGAATCTGAAGTCCAAGTATCAGGTTGGATATTAGGCTTGCCAAGGCATTAATCCATTTCCATCATCACCATTTCTGGACGAGCCATCGAATAGGTTATTGGGATGATAGAGAAGCTATAGAAGTATGGTCAAGTGTACTTGTCGAGGTCATCTGCTAAAGTGGTTAGGCGTCCCTGGTATTTCAACATCATCAATGTTGTTATGAAGAGGTTGATGTCAAAATTTTAGATGAAGAGCAGATGAGTCAAGATTTGTCTAATGGCAACATAACATGTATTATGTCCTAACTCAATGCACCTTCTTCTAAAGGATCTTTGCCTGCTGTTGGATGGCATAAAAGCAAGGTTCATTGAGGTTGCTCTTGTTAGTTAAGAAGCTGTGGCGTGCAACACGATTCAGACTTAGGTTTAATGCAGGAAGATATGCAGGTGGATGCGCGGTTGCACCTATTCTTCAGGTTATAATTATAGAATTATCTTGTGTTTTCACTTTATTTTTCATTTGTAGCTTATGGATAGGACTCTTTCCCGACTCTTGCAGATTATACAATGGATAGGCTATGATCGTGAACGCATGGCATTGGGGAAGCTAGATCGAGGATCCAGTTTGAGATGAATATAGAGAAATCAAAAAAGGGCTTGTCCGATTGACAAGATCATGTGGACGTGGTCTGGATCCGCTGAGTGTGTTAACTTATTCTAAAAAGGTCACTATAAGATCTCCTCATTGCACGATTTTTTCTTTTTTTTTTCCATGGTTCTCCGGATTGCTCCCTTCCTAGGTTCTCTTGATGTCTGCATTATGGGGAATTGCTCCTTGTGAGGCAAGATTTGGATTTTCTTCAGACGACGACATATTAGTTAGTTTGGCCTCTCAGATAATTAGTAGCTTTAAAAAAAAATTAAAAGAGTATGTTGTTTAATTTTGTAATTACTAAATGAAAAAATAGGACATCTATTCATTCTTTGGGAAAGCTTTATTAAGGCCTAATTCCCCATGAAAGACTAAATTGTTCCACAATCAATAACTAGTAGAAATCTATGGGCCTAAGCCCATTTTAAAAATCCCCGGTTTCAGGTTTCAAAGACAAAGGGTAGCAGTTCTGTGCAGACTATGTCTAGTTCTTGTTCTTCTACTGCGATACAGCTCTACTGCACCAGTCCTCAGTGTTACAATATAACTATTCTGATGAAGTTTTGAACAAGGAGATTAACATCATATTGGTTCTATATGTCTGAATGAAACTATCACTTTGCACATGTTCTGCTGCTCGATTTCACTTATTGATACATAACTACATTATGTGCTGATTATCTACTACTGTCATTTCACTCACATGAATGTTATCTTCAAGCACTCCTGACAATCCTATTCTTCTTGGTTAAAAATTGTTGATGGCTAATATACAGATTTCAACCTGTTCCTTTCTTAGCTTTACTCTCAATACAATCAGGGCTTTTTCTTCCTCAGCTTTCTTTCAAAGCACTAGGCATAGCCAGCTTTGGACACTTGGCTAGACATCTTCCTTTTCTCAATTAGACATATTTTTTACAGATTGCATACTGGTGTTAGATGAGACAATTTGTCAAATATGTCATGTTAAGCAGACTAGATCTTTTCCTTCTAGTTAACATAAAATCATCTAGCCTTTTGAATGATTACATTATAGACGGTGGGGGGCCTTATAGGGTAGCACTCACAACAATGTTAATCGTTTGTAACCTTGTGTATTTTCCAGAATATACCTGGACACATTAAAAACAAAAATCTGTGTTGTTCTATTATTGCTGTTTATTCTTCTTGTTCATACATCAATTTAATTTCTACAATTCTGAAAATTAGATTCTTGTTATCCCTGAGCTCTTTGAAGATTCCCATGAAAACACTTTATCAGAATATGGTAATATTATCCATGAAATTCATGTGTTGAACCCTCAAAAAAGGTTGGTGAAGAAAGCGTGACCTCATTTCTTCTTATGATTATACCTGATTGTTTTCTATATTCAGAAAAAATTGCACAAATGTAAATGATATTCTAACTTACACTCTCATTCAATGATTTTTCTTTTCAATTCCTTTTCTAATATAACTCATTCATTCCCTTGTATAATCAGTCAATTCTCATGCTGATACTCAATTGTTAGACAAATCTCGTAGAATTCGAAAACAACCAGATTACTTAAAACTGTAACATTGTAATTGTTCACAAACCAAACTTAACAGACTGTAACCAGTTGCACAAAGATATTAAGTATCAGCATTGAATTGACTTAACAGACTCTGAGGCTGTTAATCAGAAGGGTGGAATTAAATACTCACTGAAGGATCATTATTGGCAACGAATCTAGAATGGTTCTATTCATTATATGGGACGAGTTTCTGATTTTCTGAAGACAGTTTGTGAAGGAAGATCTAACAAACAAGGACAAGAGAAAGAGCAGAGAAACAATGCATACAATCAGAGCAACGAGAAGGAAAAATTGGAATAGATTAACCAGAAGTGGAAGCAACTTATCTAGCAATCCACTGAAGATTCAGAAATCTCAATGTAACGATGCAATCACCAGTGCAAAAGGCAGAAATCCAGCAGCTTCAGAATGCACAACTTCAGAGAAATCGGAATAAGAACGCAGAATCTTCAAGCAAATAACATTTCAATCAAGAAAAAGAAGAAAATCCTTCAATGGTGGACATGATATCATCGAAGCAATTGGTGGCTCTGATCATGTTGAATTCACTTATTTTTATAGCAAGATTCACAAATCAAGCTAACAAAATAAACTATTTTCCAAATGCATTAGTTTTGTGATGATCAGTAGAACTTGAACAAGAGTGAAATGAGAGAGAGATTTGGGAAAGAACTTTTGTGTATTTTTATTTTTTGCATGTTGATCAAATTGATGTACAGAGTTAATAGCTAGGAATGTGCTTAACAACTCAATAACAGAATTAACAAACAAGAGAGTGAGCTGTCATTTCCTAATAACTTTCCTGCAACACTTGTGTGGCTATAGTCTATGATAGTATATCAAATTGAGCCAACTTAGTAGAGGGACATTATGTCCAATACCCATTCAATTGAGTACCTCAGCAGAGCGCAGCAAACCTTTGAACTCATTCATGTGATGGCCATAAACATTTAAACTTCAAATCAGTTCTTGGCTAGATTTTTCAAGTGGCGATAGAGAACCACAGCTAATAGTTTAAAAACTTAATATGTTTGATTGAATTATCTGCTTGAATAGCTGCAAGGCAATGTCCTGTATCACATGCGAATTAGATTATTTTAAAAAATTGTCGAATGTATTATTACTAGTTGTTACATTATGAAACAGAATCACCAAGTAATAGCTAATTAAGTCAAAATTATCGAAAATATATGTGAATATGGAGAACCCTTGTTCCAAATGAATAAAAAAATAACAAACCTAATTCCAGTAATCTCTCGCTCATATGATCACTAAAAAACAATACGAAACGGATTAATCCAAAATAAAAGGGTAAGTTTTGGAGGTGCTGTCCATAAAATTGAGCCAACACAACACACACCAACACTACCCTTCCGAATTAAGGAAATGGGAATACTTAGTAAAATTGGTGTAGATGGTTCAATTTTTAGGCATTTAGATATGGTTACTGGTAAATTACCGGTGCAAACATTCCTCAACCCACACCACCGTCATCTTCACGCTTGGTTTTCATCGTCGCAGCATTCACCCAACTGTTCGACACACCCGCTTTTTTGCGCTCTGCTTTTGATATCTCCGACTCCTGGCACAGCTGCCAATACTCTCAATCCCAGCTATTTTGATTTCCATCGGTGATGAAATTGATTTAGATAACTCAGAGAAGCAAGGAGGGCGAAGGAAGCAAAGAGGGAAACAATTACAAATTTGAAATGTAGTCAACTAGAATAACCATTGTTACTTTAGAGGGTCAAAGTCAAAAGCAAACCATGGTGAAATTGTAAACGGGATCACTTGTCCATTCCCGTTTCTCTACTAACAGAGAGCCATGCAGCCTGTTACCAAATTGTTCACCTTATTCGAAATGCCATGGATTTGCTGCCCATAGATACTCAGGATGGACGGGAAGCTGTTTAATAACATTACTACACTTAATTTTTTTTAGAGCAAATACTCTTATTAATTTCTTCCTCCACTATATCCCTCCCCTTTTCTCTCTCTATCGCTTTTTCTTCAAAAGTGTCAAAGAGTTTCATGGTATGTTGGTAGCAGTAGTGTTGTATATTGCTTTACCATACATTTGGAAATGGGGCGAACTTTAAGAAATTGGATAAAAATTGATTTTAWGGAAGAATGTTTCATTCAGAAAAATATTACTTTGACCTTTTGAAGGTAAAAAATAATGGAAACCAACAAAAGGGTTGACCATTATTTAATAAATGAATCGTAAGATGGGTTCAAATGTAATAATTTATTGTTGATATAAGTTTATTTAGAAAAAAGGATTCTAAATGGATAGAACATCTTGAGTAATATACAACAACAAATTGCCCAATTACATGTTTCTTGGACTTTTCTTTTGCAACATCATATTGCTATCAAATTATCATATTGCTATCAAATATCAATCCATCATTTCATTCATAATAGTATACTAGCCGAATTTGATCCAGAGCAGAGTAACTGAGCTTAGCTCTCCAGATCCTTGTTTATATCTACAACTCTAGGCATTTGATATACTGTTTACGACGTTCAGTACATAAATTACTCGAATTCCCTAAAAGTCTAAAACAAATTGTTTTCACACAAACTAACCAAAGCATCCGAATCATCAACCAGCATCCCTACCTCCCTAATATTATCCACATAACAAAGAAAGTATTTATTACAGGCAAAAACCGAAGCAGAAAGCACGCTGGAATCAAAAGAAGTAGCTAATTGGGATAAATAAATCTTCAGAATGAGTGAATAGCTGAGCATGCTATCACGCAAGTCCGAATCTGGTTCTTCTACCCTCACCTTCCATCTGTTGAGGTAAATGATTCAGCAAACCCTGAGGGTCTGGTAGGTATGCTTGTCTGGGTATTGTCCCTACTTTCAAGGAAGGATGATGAAGAATCATCCATGTTGCTGTCTCCGACATCCTGCCATTTTTTAAGGGCTTGTGGCAAGGTCATGCCGAAGTCAATTCCATATAGGTCTTCTGAGTTTTCTTCCGAAGGCTTCCACACATCGACGAGTGAAGAGAGGACGTTCACWATGTGACCCATTTCGGGCCTTTGTTGTGGCTCCCTAGCACAACAGTGGCCTGCCAGCTCAGCAATCGTGTTGACACTAGCAATAGTCTTCTCGTCAAGGTCCCCCATGGCGGGGTCAATTGCTTTTTGGATAGAATCCTTGTTAATGTACATCCTCTTGAACCAAGTCACCAGATGCACACTTTCCTCGGGTTGGGTCTCGTCGAGTGCCTTCCGTCCCGTGATCATCTCCATTAATATCACTCCAAAACTGAAAACGTCGACTTTTGTAGTAATACGGCCAAACACTGATGAAACAAGGCAAAACCCAATTTTTTGGAATTAGATCAAWATGTCAWAKWAATCATGTAGTCTATTAAGAAATAGACTATGGTGAAACTTCAGAYATRAGAAAATGGTGTTTCAGAGCAAGATCAGAAATTAATACAGTAAGTTGATCAKGTGAAATAGAGGGTTATTTATAAAAAGCCATGAGGAACCATTRATACAATTGTACACACATTAAGTTAACAATTCTAAGCACAAACTATACAGCTGTGTTATAGGTAYATGCCACCAATTTCTTATCAAGGACACATGAAAAATTGAGTGACAGGTACAAGTTTACAGAACRACGCAAAAGGCAGCAATTTTGAGTCTCCTTGAACTAGAAGACATAAGCCAACCCAAACAGACACAAAACCCATCATACACACAAAGACGCATGCTGTTCCATGCAAAAATAATTGTTTCAACAATTGATAATGCATAGCTGAAATCAAATCTTGGATGTAAATATGTAATCTAATTGTTTATCCAGGGAACAAAGTAATTATTTTTTWWAAAAATAGCTTAATCTGATGCAGRGTTCCTATGTTCATAACATTTAAAAATTAAACAACCAATCCTGACAAGCAAATGACCTAAATTAACGTCCTACAGACCAGCACTGTATAAAATCAGGCTTTTGAAGCCTAAACTAATCAGCTAAAGCCATATCTGAAGTTACTATGTGTGCAAAATGTAAAAAAAGTGCTTAATTATTAGAGATAAAACTTTCCCCTCTAACATTACACTCTAGATAACGAATCATGGAAAGGAGACCTAAAAAAGAAACCGACTTGTTAAACAAATGATCTGAGGTCACCCACTACTTATCTTAAAAATAAGGATGGAGGGGGTTGGGCTAATTAAGAAAAGAAGCTTAACAAAATCAAGAAATAACAACCATACCTGCATACTCAGGTGCCAGATAACCAAAAGTTCCTGCCAGTCTGGTTTCAATCGAAGTTCCRCTGTCAGGTGCAAGACGAACAAGTCCAAAATCAGCAACTTTAGCATGCATATCGTCACCCAGGAGTATATTAGAAGGTTTGAGATCCCTGTGAATAAAACTTTGATGTGCCAAACTGTGTAAATATTCCACCCCTCTAGCGACATCTAACGCAATTGTTAATCGTTGATTCCATTTAAGGGGTTTCAATTCTTCATCCTTGTAATCAAATAGATACCTACTTAAAGCACCTTGTGGCAAGTACTCATACACAAGAAGCTTCTCATTTCCGTCCAAACAGAACCCCAGGAGYGCAACCAAATGTCGATGACGGACTTTAGAAAGAACAGCAATCTCAGACTTAAATTCTGACAAACCTTTATCTCCCAAAATTCCAGAGTTCATCCTTTTGACTGCAATCTGGGTGCCATCAGGTAATTCTCCTTTATAGACAGTTCCAAAACCCCCTTTCCCCAGAATATTCTCATCACTGAAGTTGTTGGTTACATTCCTTAAAACTTGGATAGAGATGATCATGTTATTAGTCTCAATTACATGAACATCACTAGGAGCACTACTTCCTTGACTTTGGTCTTCACTCACCGCTTTGCCATTTCCTCCCGAGCCTGCGATTGTTATCTTTACCGCATCATCGGACCCAGAATGATTAGGATGAATTACCATAGTATTCGACTGTTGTGCCCTTCCGTAAGGTTTTTTCCTCTTCAAGAAACAAAATAGCATCAATCCAGCAGCCGAAACAACAACRACACTGCCAAGTACTGATCCAACAACCACTCCAATTTTGGACTTTTTACCAGTATTTTCCCCAGGTTCACCAGAAGGGTCTCCAGTTGGTGACCTAGGATTATCTTTACCGATATCGGCATTCCCATGAACATTGACAGTGGTGTGGACAAAATTCGGGACCCTACCATACAGGTTATTAAAAGACACATCAAGTGTCTTGAGGTTAGGCATTTTCGTGAGTGCATCAGGTATGGTACCCGTGATATTATTGTGTGCAAGTATTATTGACTGAACTGATGAAAGAGTGGCAAAATTAGGTGAAAGAGTTCCAGAAAGACCTCTATTCTGCAAATTTATAGTTGTGATATTCTTTTGAGAACAAGTTATCCCCAACCAATTTGCACAGGGATCATTACCATTCCACTCTCTGGCAATTTCTGCAGGGTAYCCGAATGGTTCCATAATTGATATCAAAGCATTAACACGACTATCACAGTCAACACCAGGATCAGTCAAACAAAACCTGTTCTGATTAGGCAATATATCTGCATCTACAGAAGCAGGAAACTTAGGAGTTGGTCCTTGAAGAGCATTATTAGTCAAATTAACCGTCTTCAGGGAAGATAGCTTTGTCAAAGAAGCAGGGACTGGACCAGTGAGAATATTGTCCCTCAAATTCAAGTCCTCTAAATTGGCTAACCCAGACAAATCTGGAATAGGACCCGTGAAGGCATTCATATTTAACCATATTTGTACCAACTGGGTCATATTCTTTAAAACTTCGATTGTACCATTAAGACTTCGGCGGCCATTAGAATCCAATTGCCCATTTAACCACAGGGACTGAAGCCCAAGACCTGAAAAGCTTGGAGGCAAACCACCTGTCAGGTTATTGCTAGACAAATGCAAATGGATCATGCTTGGGAAATTATTAGAAGTGAAGATATCAGGTAACTTTCCACCAACATTGGCCGAATTAGCGGAAAAATTCTTTAGTGAAGAAGAACCACTGAGCCCCTTAGGTATAGACCAATCACTAAAAGGGTTATTRTCTAGATAAACTTCCTGGAGAGAGATCAACCCATCAAAGAAATCCTCAGGGATAGAACTGAATTGGTTACTATGAAKATTTAYAGTCTGGAGAGAACCTAACCCCTTGAGACTTGGCAATGGCCCCGATAATGCATTACTCATCAGCTCAAGGACTTTAAGGTTTGTTAGGTTTGCTACGGAAGGCGAGAGAGTGCCAGACAAACCTAGGCTTTTCAATTGTATTCGTGTGACCTGACCTGATTCACATCCGACACTTTGCCACTTACATGGGTCCGAATCAGACCAATCAACACTTGAAGGGAGCTTTAGGCTCTGTTTCAATTGCTGCATTGCTGCAGCATCAGAAGAAGCAGATTGTGGAGTGGTTGACACTGCAAGCAGCGACAGTATAACAAMAATCATCTGCAGAGCAACCAGCCTTAGGGYCRAARCCCTYCGATGCTCGATGAACATCTTGGAAACCAATTGCAGCACCTACAAAAGTTATCAGATTTTWAAAAGCAWTAACCATCTCTGATAACCCTAGATTCTAAATTATCTTTTCTCACCAATAGTCATCTCAGAAAAAACCTAAATTCAAAATCATCAGCCATCAATCCCTCAATTTTCACTTCTAATGGTTTCATAAAATTCATTCTCAAAACTTAAAACTCATATACTTTACAAAATCAACCAGGCCAAAAAATACAA
Source organism: Bassia scoparia (assembly GCA_008642245.1). NCBI lineage: Eukaryota > Viridiplantae > Streptophyta > Magnoliopsida > Caryophyllales > Amaranthaceae > Bassia > Bassia scoparia. The sequence goes on along the minus strand of SNQN01000363.1, from coordinate 85,345 downwards.
TCAACACAACCAAATTACAAAGCATGAACAGATTAACACCCAGAATTTGGTTTACAAAAACTCAGTTCAAAAAGAAACCCCAAACACAACACAGACACTGACAAATTGAGGACAAACAAGAATCACATCCAAAAACTAAAACAAATCAGCATGAAGTTAACTTTTCAAAAACAAACAATCAATCAATCAATCGAAGAGTTAAAAACATCACATTCCACAAAAAAGACAAAAAAAAAACCACAATTCTAAAATTAAACTAAAACACTAAAAACAAGAACCCACTTTAATTTAACTAGTAGACTCAAAGTTTAAACCCCAGTTACAAACAAAACTCAAAACTCCCAAAAAAAAAAACAGAAAACATAGAGAAATTCAAAGAAGTTTACCTCTGATTGAGCAGCACAACAGCAGTTGAGAGAGAAAGAGAAGAAAGAGAGACGTTAATACAGTAAAGGAAGTTCCTTTGAGGCGTGTTTGGGTGAGGGTTTATAGTTGGGTAAGAATAAATGAATGAATGAATGAATGAAGAAGCATAAAAAGAAAGATGGAATAATTTTAAGCTAAAAGGAAAGGAAAGATGATTTGTTGAAAGATTTTGACAAATGGGAATCAAAATTTCCGGTGATTATGGGTTGATGATGATGATTTTAGGAGAGAGAAAATCGATTATGGCGCGTTACTTGTAATATGGTAATTGTATAAATGTGTAATTGTACTACTCAATACTTTTATTACATAATAATAATAATAATAGTTGTTGTTTCATTACATATTTAAGTCAACACATAAAATCAATTTTTTTTGGTGCGTTACATTTCATTAACACCATGCATTTTTATTTTGTTTTTTTGTTTTTGGAAATTAAAATTTAAATACATTATTTTGACAACTAAGCTATGCTTGTTTATCTTGATTACTACCAAACATCTAATCAATGAGTCAATCTATTATAGACTGGACTCTAGAAAAATTAGTACTTTTATTATTAAGTTTTTGGGCAACAGTTATATGTGTCCGGACATTAAATAAGATAATTAGAAATGAAAATATTAAGTGAATTTAAATACGAAATATTTAATTATATTGAATGATTAATCGTGATTTTGACATGAATTTTAAAAATTTATATGATAAGTGTTTAACTAGGTAACTAACGTCTCGAGGTGTTCCTTAACAAGATCATAATTTTTTAATACAAGTATATATAGTGAGTGGCTATTCGTTTTAGGAAGTAAAATATGGAATGTTTGGTGGATGTGACTAATAATTTATAGAAAAAATTGTACGTAAGCTATTTCAACAGGAAATGTAATAATATAGGATAATGATAATATGATATGGGAAGATTGGACTTGCATGTTCATATCATATTGCCAGTTTGCCACTTCCTTTCATGATTTATTTGGAAAATAATCAACTATCATAATTGATTCTTACTTTATTACTAATATTTGTTTTGATTTTATTTCTAGCTAGTTCTTCACTTCTTCTCTTCTTTCATTTCATTCATTGTTTCAATTCTTCTAGTTTTCTTCATTTTCTTCTTTTTTTCTGCCAATATAATGTAGTAGAAAAACTTATTTGTTAAAGGAAATAAGGTTTACGGGTAATTAATATGGAATGTATATGTAGGAATTTTTAATTTGTCTCCTATTAATAAATTTACTAAGTATGACGAGATCACGAGATCACTATTTATAAGTCAAGGGAGGAGCAATGGTGTCCTATTAAAGTCGTAACCCTTTAATGATGTAAAAGACTATTGTCCTTAATTAAAAAAATAATAAATTCTCTTTATTTATTTAACTTTCCATACTAAGCAATATAAAAAATGTATATTGACTATTTTTTTCCATGAATAAAAAAAGAAATTTTTAATTAATTAGTGTAAAACATTCAATAAAATAAAAAACATTAAATTGTAAATTATTCACTTATTTTTGAAAAAAGTTTAATTAATGTAGTATGAAAAATTCAAATATAAATACATTAATTTCATGGATTAATTTTTTCACATGAAGCCGTTAATATTTCAAATTATTTTGAAATATATTGAATTCATATCTATTTTTAATTATGTATTTCAATATTACTAATTGTATGTCAGTAATTAATCTATTAATTTCTTTGTCAAGAGATTCGGTTGAAAAGAAAAAAATTACATCGAAAATTTGAAAATCATAATAACTCGCCGCCATTGTTAATTTGAAACTGAACCTAATTACATGATTTTTTTTAATTGAAATTTGTTTAATATAATTTTAAAACTGATCGCAGACGCATACAGTGTATAAATGCTAGTATAAAAGATTGAAAGGTAGTAAACAATGAGATATACCTAGAAATTGACAAAAGTATTATGATAAAAAAAAATACACTAGGAATCGAAATTGGACTTTGTATTCCTTTTGTAAAGTATACTAGTTTTTATGTGACGACGATGCGTGCTAACCTATGAAAATTGTTTTCATCATTAAAAATAATATAAAATATGCATCAAAATAAACTGTTATATCTAATTAGCAATACAATTTTATTGAATTGTACTTTATTTTAAAAAAATATGACTTGAAATTCCAAAATAAAACCATGAATCTTCAATTCATTGTTTTTTTTACATGATGCTTCAATCATTATTTAAAGCTTTTCATATTAAGTTACATAATAAATGCAATTTTATTTTTAATCACATAAAAAGCAAAAGGTATTTAGATACATTAATCATTTTTTTTCAAAATTCATTAAGGGTATAAAAGACTTTTAAGAGGGGGGCACCATCTTCCTCCCCCTTCCTTATATAATGAGATTAATATCAAACTTTATATAAGTATACTTTTCTTTTTTTTAAAAGCCGCTTTATATACTTTACTCCCTAAAATATGAAACAATTTTTTAAGAAATAAGATATAAGTTATAATCTATCCGAGTATATTACTTTCTAATTTTTTTTTTACATTATTAGAACTAATGTACTATACTCTATATGAAAATTAAATTTCATTAAAAATGGTTTCCAAAGTATGTAGTCTGAACCTACGGAGTACAAAATAAAGGTTATGGCCGTGTTCTTTTCACTTTTTTTTCCTTTTTTTTTTGCAACTTATTTTGTGAGGTAAAAAATCTTTCATATTTCAACTTTTTTTTGCTTAAACAACAAAGTAAAAAAGCGAACATACCCTAAATATAGAAAATGTTTAAAGTATTTTGTTTAAAAATATCTCATCATACATTCATACTTTCTCTTTCCTTGTATAATAATAAAATATGACAAACATTTGAATGTGGCAGGCACATTATAACAATTTGGTGTGGCCTTCTTCTAATTTCACCCAAAACGGAGTCATTCATTTTAATAAGGAGCCCGTACAAAGTCTACTTATACTTCTAACAACTTGAGTCTTGATTTTCATTTAAGAATTTCAGAACAAAAAAGCAACAAAACAACAGCTTTCTTCTTCCTCTTTGTTGTTTGCCGACTACCTCCTTCTCGTTTTCTCCCTCGCCACGCCCGGCGGCGCACCACCAACCACGGCGATGTGCTGCGTTGTTGTCCTCGCCACCACGAGCAGATCCGACACCGCATCCTCCTTCTCCTTTCCCTCTCGGCCAACGAGCAGTGCACCACCACGCTTCGACTGTTGAAGTGTTACTGTTGTTGTTGCGATGCTGCTACTACTGTTGTTGTACTGTGGTGTTGTTGCGCCGACCACTCCTCCTCCTTCTTTGTCTTCCTGCGGCATGTTCTGCGTGCGCACTGCGCCACGCGCGCCTGCGCGCGGCCAGTGGTGCCAGTGGCCCCACTCCTCCTCCTTCTTTGTCTTGTTGTAGTGGGCTTTGTGTTGTTGCGTTGTGTTGTTGTGTTAGTTGTTGCATTAATTGTGTTTTGGCTTATATATGTTGAGGTCGATCATTCGTTGGTGATTAAGCTTTAAGCGCATCCGTTTATAAGTCTGGGTTACTTTCTGTCATGTATTTTTTCTTCTACTTACCTATAATGTCAGATTTTGATATGATTAGATATATTTTTTGGATTTTCCTTTTTTTTTTCTTTCATTTCAATAAGTTTTGGATTTCTCCTTTTTTTTTCTTTCATTTTCAATAAGTTTTGGATTTCTCTTTTTTTTTTCTTTCATTTTCATAAGTTTTGGATTCTCCTTTTTTCCTTTCATTTCAATAAGTTTTGATTTTTTTTTCAATTCACTTTATTAATATAAAAGTAGTTTATAATTCAGAACAGTAGTTCATATTATTCATAAAAGTAGTTGTAATATTCGTAAAAGTAGTTCTTATAATTCAGAAATTCCATTAAAGTAGTATATATTACATAAAAGTAGTTCATTAATTCAGAACAGTAGTTGTATGATTCATAAAAGTGTTCTTATAATTCGTAAAAGTAGTTCTTATAATTTGTAAAAGTGTTTTTATAATTTTGTAAAAGTAGTTCTTATAATTCAGAAAAGTAATTCTAATATTTCATAAAAGTAGTTTATATATTCCATAAAAGTAGTTCATATATTTCATAAAGTAGTTCATAATAATTCGTAAAAGTAATTGTGATATTTCATAAAAGTAGTTCATATTTTTATAAAGTAGTTCATACTAATTCGTAAAAGTACTCTTATAATTCAGAAAAGTAATGGTGATATTTATAAAAATAGTTCATATAATTCGTAAAAAAATCATATATATTCGTAAAGTACTTCTATAATTCAGAAAAGTAATTTTGATATTTCATAAAAGTAGTTCATATATTTTTCGGTACAAAGTAGTTCATATATTCCATAAAAATAGTTCATAATAATTCGTAAAAGTACTTCTTATAATTCAGAAAATAATGGTGATATTTCATAAAAGTAGATTATATATTTCATAAAAGTAGTTTATATATTCGTAAAATTATTCTTATAATCAGAAAAGTAATATGAATATTTCATAAAATTAGTTCATATATTTTTTTCGTTACAAAGTAGTTCATATATTCCATAAAAGTAGTTCATATAATTCGTAAAATACTTCTTATATATTCAGAAAAGTAATTGTGATATTTCATGAAAGTAGTTCATATTTTTCAGAAAAGTAGTTTATGTATTTCTAAAAGTAGTTCTTTAATTCAGAAAAGTAGTTATGTATTTATAAAAGTAGTTATTTAATTCAGAAGTAGTTCATTTGGTTTGCAGGCATATGTTTTTTTTAAGTCGTGTGTTGTCATATTGAGGTACTTTAAATTTACTATTTATATGTCATTTAACATCTCATTATCATTTGTCAATCTATTTTATTTTTCACTTTCTCTCTCTAAAATTTTCTCTCTGCTTCTCTCTTTAAATTTTTCTCTTTGCTTTCTCTCTTCTTTCTCTCTGCTTCTTTCTTTGCTTCTCTCTCGTTTCTCGTTTTCCTTTCTACTTCTCTCTTGTTTTTCTTCTTGTTTTAGTTTTTCACATGTTTTTTTCTCGTTTCTCGTTTTCTCTTTCTCTGTCTATTCTCTTTGTTTTTCTTCTTGTTTAGTTTTTCAATGTATTTTTTCTCTTTTCCTTTCTACTTCTCTCTTGTTTTTCTTCTTGTTTTAGTTTTTCACTTGTTTTTTCTATGTGATTTGTAGTAGAATGAGTTCAATAGTTCAATTTTCTTCTTTCGTTTTTTTTGTTCAAGATGAAGATATTCTGAATTTTGTAATTTTGAATTTCGTTTTGTTTTGAAATTTGAAACTTAAAGATCTGAAGAAAGATATCAGAATGTTTTACATGTAAAAAAAATTCTGACTGGATCATTATTCGTGCAAGGAGATTCAGTTGGCTTGTTGTGAAGATTTAAGGTATGTCATAAGTAAGTTTCGTATAATTCAAAATTAGTATCTGTATGATTCATAAAAGTAGTTCGTATAATTCGTAAAAGTAGTCTTATATCGTAAGTTCTTATAATTCAAAAAGTAGTTATAATATTTCATAAAAGTAGTTCATATATTCATAAAAGTAGTTCATATATTTCATAAAGTAGTTCATAATAATCATAAAAGTAGTTCTTATATTTCAAGAAATAAGTGTGATATTTCATAAAAGTAGTTCATATTTTTTATAAAAGAGTATAATTCGTAAAAGTATTCTTATAATATCAGAAAGTAATGGTGATATTTCATAAAAATAGTTCATATATTTCTGGAAAGTAGTTCAGATATTTTTTGAAAAGTATTCATATATTTCTGAAAAGTGTTCATATGTTTCGAAAAGTAGTTCATATTATTTTGAAAAGTAGTTCATATATTTCTGAAAGTAGTTCATATATTCTGAAAGTAGCTCGTACATTTAAGAATAATTGTTTTGAAATTTTTTTAAAGTATTTCATATGATTCAGAAAAGTAGTTCATGTTATAATAAGAACAAAATTCATATGATTTTAAAAAGTAGTTCATATTATCTAGAAAAGTAATATTATGTGTTTACATAAGTGTTAATATATTTTCATAAAAGTAGTTATATATTTTGAAAGTGTTCATATATTTTTAAAAAGTAGTTCATATGTTTTCTGAAAAGTAGTTCATATATTTCTGAAAAGTAGTTCATATTTTTCTGAAAAGTAGTTCATATAATTCATATGATTCAGAAAATTAGTTCATGTTATTTAGTAAAGTAGACCTTTAGTAGTTCATATATTCATAAAACTAGTTAAGAGAGATGAGTTATATAAGAACAAAGTTCATATGATTTTAAAAAGTAGTTCATATTATCTAGAAAAGTAATATTGATGTGTTACATAAGTATTTAATATATTTTCATAAAAGTAGTCATATATTTCTGAAAAGTAGTTCATATATTTGTGAGTTTCAAATGTTGTAAGAATCCTAATGCTGTAATGAATATTTGAAGAATTTCGTTTTCATTTGGTGATTTCATTTTTTTTTTACAGAATTTAACTTGAAGAAAAGCAGAATGGAGGAAGGTTGAAGAAAAGAAGAATGGAGGAAGCTGGAGGAAAAGCAGGAGGGAGAAAAGTTGAGTAGAAGCTTGAGGAGAAAGCTTGAGGAGAAAGCAGTAGAATGGCGGCTGCTGTTTTTTTTTTTTGGATTAGTGTTAGTTTTTTAGGAATTAATGTTGCTTTTATAGTAGTTAGTGTTAGGTTTAGTAATTGTACGGCATTGTACGGACCGTACGGACTGTACGGACATAACGGAGTCCGTTATGTCTTGTTGCCAGCCACACCAAATAATAGGTGTGGCTGGTTACACACAAAACGAGCTGTAAAAATATACTCCATAATAAATTTTAAGTACGAAGAGCTTCATTTAATACTAATGTCTATTATTTTTTTTTTATGCAAATACTAATGTCTATTATGATTAAAAGCTTAATTTASGTCRCTAAGACATAAAGTTTGAACAATTRGATTCTCCMTTGTAATTTGGAACTTTTTATTGATTAACAWTAGTTCTACTTTTATGASTTTGATTTAATTTCAACAATTTGCCGGAGTTTAAAGAAATAGCTAGCTTATGTTTCTTGTTTTACAATTAATCAAAAGGTAAGCACTACTATGCATAACTTGTGGCAATTACACATGAATGGACCTAGGASTGACTACATACACTTAACTCATCTTGAAAATTGCATTAAAACGTGTAATTAATTAGGAAATGAGTAACATACCCTTGAAATTAGGGTTATTTATACAATATATCATTTTGCAATTTTTTTTTAAAAAATGCTATTCGGAATTTCAGATCATCTTAATCTCGTGGTCCTCCAATGCTTCATGCTCCATGCACTACTTCAATTAGCTAGCCCCATCACCTTTTTTGTGCTAGATAACTAGATTAGATATTTCAAAATCAAAATGCATATTTTTCATGTTCGGATTTTGAAATCCGAATAAATTATTTGCGTAAAAAGATAAAAGTGTAGATAATTCGTAAATGTACTCGTTTTGGACAGTCGTTTTTAATGAAATGGCCCATTTTATGTGCTTGAGGGCACTAGGAATGGAAATTTCTCTATCATAGCGTGGGACAAAGGACTGCCCATAATGCTAATGCCCACAATGCCAATAGACATTCCTTGCTCCCACACTTGAGAATGGAACAAATTTTGGTCACATATTGATATGTGATTGATGTTAACTTTCATAAAATCTTNCATATTGCCAGTTTGCCACTTCCTTTCATGATTTATTTGGAAAATAATCAACTATCATAATTGATTCTTACTTTATTACTAATATTTGTTTTGATTTTATTTCTAGCTAGTTCTTCACTTCTTCTCTTCTTTCATTTCATTCATTGTTTCAATTCTTCTAGTTTTCTTCATTTTTCTTCTTTTTTTCCTGCCAATAATAATGTAGTAGAAAACTTATTTGTTAAAGGAAATAATGTTTACGGGGTAATTAATATGGAATGTATATGTAGGAATTTCTTTAATTTGTCTCCTATTAATAAAATTTACTAAGTATGACGAGATCACGAGATCACTATTATATAAGTCAAGGGAGGAGCAATGGTGTCCCCTATTAAAAGTCGTAAACACCCTTAATGATGTAAAAGACTTAATTGTCCTTAATTAAAAAATAATAAATTCTCTTTATTTATTTAACTTTCCATACTAAGCAATATAAAAAATGTATATTGACTATTTTTTTCCATGAATAAAAAAAAGAAATTTTAATTAATTAGTGTAAAACATTCAAATAAAAATACATTAATTATATTCACTAATTTTGAAAAAAGTTTAATTAATTAGTATGAAAAATTCAAATATAAATACATTAATTTCATGGATTAATTTTTTCACATGAAGCCGTTAATCATTCCAAATTATTTTGAAAATCATATTGAATTCAATATCTATTTATTTATTATGTATTTCAATATTACTAATTGTATGTCAATGTAATTAATCTATTAATTTCTTTGTCAAGAGATTCRGTTGAAAAGAAAAAATTACATCGAAAATTTGAAAATCATAATAACTCGCCGCCATTGTTAATTTGAAACTGTACCTAATTACATGATTTTTTTAATTGAATATTTGTTTAATATAAATTTTAAAACTGATCGCACGCATCACGTGCTTATAATGCTAGTATAAAAGATTGAAAGGTAGTAAACAATGAGATATACCTAGAAATTGACAAAAGTATTATGAATAACAAAAAAAATACACTAGGAATCGAAATTGGACTTTGTATTCCTTTTGTTAAAGTATAACTAGTTTTTATGTGCACGCGATGCGTGCTTAACCTTATGAAAATTGTATTTCATCATTAAAAATAATTATAAARTATGCATCAAAATAAACTGTTTATATCTAATTAGCAATACAATTTTATTGAATTGTAACTTTTTTTAAAAAAATATGACTTGAAATTCAAAATAAAACCATGAATGCTTCAATTCATTGTTTTTTTTACATGATGCTTCAATTCATTATTTAAAGCTTTTCACTAATTAAGTTACATAATAAATGCAATTTTCATTTTTAATCACATAAAAAGCAAAAGGTAATTTAGATACATTAACTCATATTTTTTTCAAAATTCATTAAAGGTATAAAAACTTTTAAGAGGGGGACACCATCTTCCTCCCCCCTTCCCTTATATAATAGAGATTAATATCAAACTTTATTTAAGTATACATTTTTCTTTTTTTAAAAGCCGCTTTATATAACTTTACTCCCCTAAAATATGAAACAAATTTTTAAGAAATAACGATATAAGTATAATACTCATACCCGCAGTATATATACCTTTCTAATTTTTTTGTTACATTATTAGAACTAATGTACTATACTCTATATGAAAGATAATTCATTAAAAAATGGTTTCCAAAGTATGTAGTCTGAACCTACGGAGTACAAATTAAAGGTTATGGCCATTGTGTTCTTTTCTACTTTTTTTTCCTTTTTTTTTTTTGCAACTTATTTTGTGTGAGTAAAAAATCTGTTTCAATTTCAACGTTTTTTTGCTTAAAACAAAGTAAAAAAAGCGAACATACCCAAAATAGAAAAATGTTTAAAGTATTTGTTTAAAAAAATATCTCATCATACCATTCATACTTCTCTTTCCTTGTATATAATAAAAAATATGACAAACATTTGAACTGTGGCAGCGCCACAATATATAACAATTTGGTGTGGCCTTCTTCTAATTTCAGCCCCAAAACGGAGTCCTATTCATTTTAATAACGGAGCCCGTACAAAAGTACTACCAATATTCCATACTTCTTAACAACTTGAGTCTTGATTTCATATTAAGAATTTCAGAACAAAAAAGCAACAAAACAAACAGCTTTCCTTCCTTCCTCTGTTGTTTGCCGACACTCCTCCTTCTCGTTCTCCCCTGCGGCACGCCCCGGCGGCCGCACCACACCACCACCGATAGCAGTGCTCGTTGTTGCTCCTCGGCCACCACAGAAGCAGATACCTGACACCCACTCCTCCTTCTCCGTTTCCCTCTCCTCGGCCACCACAGCAGTTGCACCACCACGCTTCGACTGTTTGAAGGTGTTACTGTTTGTTGTTGCGATGCTGCTACTGTTGTTGTACTGTTGTTGTTGTTGCCCAGCACGCCCACTCCTCCTCCTTCTTTGTCTTCCGTCGGCCATGTTTCTGCCAGTGCGCCACCGCGCCACCGCGCCAGCGTGCGGCCAGTGTGCCAGTGCGCCCACTCCTCCTCCTTCTTTGTCTTGTTTGTACGTGGCTTTGGTTGTTGCGTTGTGTTGTTGTGTTATGTTGTGCATTAATTTGTGTTTGGCTTTATATATTGTTGAGGTCGTCAATCATTCGTTGGTGATTAAGCTTTAAGCAGCATCCGTTTATAGATCTGGGTTACTTGTCTGTCATGTAATTTTTCTCTTACTTACCTATAATGGTCAGAGTTTGATATGATTTAGATATAAATTTTGGATTTCTCCTTTTTTTTTCTTTATTCATTTTCAAAAGTTTTGGATTTCCTCCTTTTTTTTCTTTCATTCAATAAGTTTTGGATTTCTCCTTTTTTTTCTTTCATTTTCAATAAGTTTTGGATTTCTCCTTTTTTCCTTTCATTTCAATAAGTTTTGAATTTTTTTTTCAAGTCACTTTATTAATATAAAAGTAGTCATATAATTCAGACAGTAGTTCATATTATTCATAAAAGTAGTATGTATAATTCGTAAAAGTAGTTCTTATAATTCAGAAATATTCCATTAAAGAATAGTTCAATATACATAAAAGTACGTTTATATAATTCAGAACAGTAGTTTGTATGATTCATAAAAGGTAGTTCTTATAATTCGTAAAAGTAGTTTCTTATAATTTGTAAAAGTAGTTTTTATTAATTTGTAAAAGTAGTTCTTATAATTCAGAGAAAATAATTCTAATTATTTCATAAAGTAATAGTTATATATTCCATAAAAGTAAGTTCATATATTCATAAAATAGTCACTATAATCGTAAAAAGTAATTGTTATATCATAAAAAGTAGTCATATATTTATAAAGTAGTTCAACTCTAATTCGTAATAAAGTACATTCTTATAATTCAGGAAAAAGTAATGGTGAGTATTTATAAAAATAGTTCATATAAATTCGTAAAAAAATCATATAATTCGTAAAAGTACTTCTTATAATTCAGAAAAGTAATTTTGATATTTCATAAAAAGTTCACCTATATTTCTGTTCGGTACAAAGTAGCTTCATATTAATTCCAAAAAAATAGTTCATATAATTCGTAAGAAGTACTGTCTTATAATTCAGAAAAAAATGGTGATATTTCATAAAAGTAGAATTATAATATTTCATAAAAGTAGATTATATAATTCGTAAAAGTTCATTCTTATAATTCAGAAAAGTAATTATGAGATTTTCGATAAAATTAGTTCATATATTTGCGTTACAAAGTAGTTCATATATTCCATAAAAGTAGTTCATATAATCCGTAAAATACTTCTTATAATTCAGAAAAGTAATTGTGATATTTCATTGAAAGTATTATCTATATTTCAGAAAAGTAGTTTATGTATTTCAATTAAAAGTAGTTCATTTATTCAGAAAAGTAGGTTTATGTATTTCATAAAAGTAGTTTTTATAATTCAGAAAAGTAATGTCATTGGTTTGCAGGCATATGTTTTTTTAATGTCCTGTGTTGTCATATTGAGTACTTTAAATATATTTGTATATGTCATTTAACATCTCATATCATTTTTCAATCTATTTTCTATTTTTTCACTTTCTCTCTCTAAAATTTCTCTCTGCTTCTCTCTTTAAAATTTTCTCTTTGCTTCTCTCTCTCTTCTCTCTGCTTCTTTCTTGCTTCTCCTCTCGTTCTCGTTTTCCTTTCTACTTCTCTCTTGTTTTTCTTCTTGTTTTAGTTTTTCACATGTTTTTCTCGTTTCTCGTTTTTCTTCTACTCTCTCTTGTTTTCTTCTTGTTTAGTTTTCAATGTATTTTTTCTCGTTTCCTTTCTACTTCTCTCTGTTTCTTCTCTCTTGTTTTAGTTTTTCACCTGTTTTTTTCTATGTGATTTGTAGTAGATTCTGAGTTCAATAGTTCAATTTTCTTCTTTCGTTTTTTTTTGTTCAATGAAGATATTCTGAATTTTGTAATTTTGAATTTCGTATTGTTTTGAAATTTGAAACCTAAAGATCTGAGAGAAAGATATCAGATGTTTTACATGTAAATAAAAAATTCTTGACTGGAATCATATTCGTGCCAAGAGATTCAGTTGGAAATGCTTTGTTGTGAAATTTTAAGGTATGTCATAAAAAGTGTTCGTATAATTTCAAAATAGTAGTTCGTAAGTGATTCATAAAGATAGTTCGTAATAATTCGTAAAAGTAGTTCTTATAATTCGTAAAAGTAGTTCTTATAATTCAGAAAAGTACATGTTATAATTATTATCATAAAAGTAGTTATGATATTTCATTAAAGTAGTTCATATATTCATAAAAAGTACGTTCATAAATTCGATAAAAGTAGCGTTCTTATATTTCAGAAAAGTAAGTTGATGATATTTCATAAAAGTTAGTCTCATCATATTTTTAAAAGTAGTTTTCATCTAAATTCTGTAAACAAGCTTCTTATAATCAGAAAAGTAATGGTGATATTTCATAAAAATAGTTATCATATATTTCTGGAAAGTGAGTTCAGTAGTTTTGAAAAGTAGTTCATATATTTCTGAAATAGTAGTTCACATGTATTCTGAAAAGTAGTTCAATATATTTCTGAAAAGAGTAGTTCACTATATTTCTGAAAGTAGTTCATATATTTCCTGAAAAGTAGCTCGTACATTTAAGAATAATTGTTTTGGAAATTTTTTAAAAGTATTTCATTATGATTCAGAAAAAGTAGTTCATGTTATTATAAGAACAAAAGTTCATATGATTTTAAAAAGTAGTTCATGATTATCATAGAAAAGTATATTGATGTGGTTACATAAGGGTTTAATCATATATTTTCATAAAAAGAGTTCAGTTAATATTTCTGAAAAGGTAGTTTCATATATTTTAAAAAAGTAGTTCATATGTTTCTGAAAAGTAGTTCATTATATTTCTGAAAAGATAGTTCATATATTTCTGAAAAGTAGTTCAATAAATTCATATTGATTCAGAAAAATTAGTTCATGTATTTAGTAAAGTAGACCTTTAGTAGTTCATAAATTCATAAAAAACTAGTTGATAGAGCAGTAGATGAGTTATATAAGAACAAAGTTCATATGATTTTAAAAAGTAGTTCATATATCTAGAAAAGTAATATTGATGTGATGACATAAGTATTTAATATATTTTCATAAAAGTAGATCATATATTTCTGAAAAGTAGTTCATATATTTGTAGTTTCAAATGTTGTAAACTATTATACTCAATGCATGAATAATTTGAAGAATTTGCGCTGTTTCATTTGGTGATTCATTTTTTTTTTAACAGAATTTAACTTGAAGAAAAGCAGAATGAAGAGGAGGTTGAAGAAAAGAAGAATGGAGGAAGCTGGAGGAAAAGCAGGAGGAGAAAAGTTGAGCTAGTAAGCTTGAGGAGAAAGCTTTGAGGAGAAAGCTTGAGGAGAAACTGCAGCTATGAATTCGCGGCTGCTGTTTTTTTTTTGGATTAGTGTAGTTTTTTAGGAATTAATGTTGCTTTTTATAGTAGTTAGTGTTAGGTTTAGTAATTTGTGACGCATTGTACGGACCGTACGGACTGTCTGACGACATAACGGAGTCCCGTATGTCTTGTTGCCAGCCACACCAAATAATAGGTGTGGCTGGTTACACACAAAACGAGCTGTAAAATAACATCCATTAATAAATTTTAAGTAGAAGAGCTTCATTAATGTACTAATGTCTATTTATTTTTTTTTTATGCAAATACTAATGTCTATTATTGATAAAAAGCTTTAATTAGGTGCGCTAAGACATAAAGTTTGGAACAATTGGATTCTCCATGTAATTTGGAGACTTTTTATTGTATTAACAATAGTTTCTACTTGTTATGACTTATTGAATTTACAACCATTTGCCGGAGTTTAAAGAAATAGCTAGTCTTGATGTTTCTTGTTTTACAATTAGCATCAAAAGGTAAGCTACTACTATGCATAACTGTGTGGCAATTACACATTGAATGGACCTAGGAGTGACTACATAACACTTAACTCATCTGAAAATGCAATAAACGTGTATATTAAAAAATGAGTAACAACCTTGAAATTAGGGGTTATTTATTATCAAATATCATTTTGCAATTTTTTTAAAAAATGCTATCGGAATTTCAGATCATCTTAATCTCGTGGATCCTCCAATGCTTCATGCTCCATGCACTACTTCAATTAGCTAGCCCCATCACCTTTTTTGTGCTAGATAACTAAATTAGATATTTCAAAATCAACAATGCATATTTTTCAGTTCGTACATTTTGAAATCCGAATAAATTATTGCGTAAAAAGATAAAAGTGTAGATAATTCGAAATGTAACTCGTATATTGGACAGTTCGTTTTTAAGAAATGCCCATTTAGTGCTGAGGCAATAGGAATGGAAATTTCTCATATCATATGCGTGGGACAAAGATGCTGCCCATAATGCTAATGCGCCACAATGCCAATAGACATTCCTTGCTCCACACTTGAGAATGGAACAAATTTTGGTCACATATTGATATGTGATTGATGGTATCTCTTTCTCATAAAATCATTGGATTTTTTGCGAAATGAAACCTTTTATAACCAAAATTTTGCGAAAGAAACCTTTAAAGCGTATTCGACAACCCAAAGACAAAAATTTCTGTGCGAAAAGAAACCCTGCATGATGTCATCAAAGGTTTGACACTACTCCCTAATACCTTTGACTCACCTAAAACACTTTAATCCTTATTTACACTCTTTTGCCCTCCATATACCATAAAACATGATTTCCCAATTATTTAAGCCCTCACCCATGACATTTCAAACCAACACCACCACCTAAATTCTAATTTGCCCAGAATTCTAAAAACACAGACCCCACCCTTAAGCCTAACACACCTAACCACCACCACGACGAACCCAGCGCCACCACGACCACGGCGAAACCCAGCCCTCCTTCACTCTTTGCTCCCTATAACCACGACCACGACCACGACGAACCAACCCTTCTCACTCTTTGCCCCTAACCACCACCGTCTTGCTCAATCAGTCACTCTAATAACAACCTACAATGCGACTTTCCCCTGATTCGTTGATCGTTCTCGTGAAAATGTGATCGTCTTTCTCGGCGAGAAATCGTTTCCTCTTAATCCGATAATTCATCGGCACCAATCTTCTCCTCTTCCTCTCCAATTTTATTGCCCTCCTCACCGCGGTTCTTCAAGCTTGTCACTCTTTGGTTTATCTTCTCTCTAATCCTTATTATTTTGCAAAGTCTACTGCCTATGTTTTTTCTATCCCATTTATGTTGCTTTTGCGTGTCATTTGCATTGTATCTGCTCTTGCTTCCCTACATTACCATATGTCGGGATTAAGGCTCCCCTGAGTGTCTTTGTTGTCCTCGTATGATTTTGAGGGAGGGCCAAGAGATGCAGTGATGGTGGCTGTGTTAGAGAGTGTGTGGTTCGACGATTGGGTTGTGAGTGAGAGGTTAGCAGTGTATGTTTAAAAGGGGGGGGGGGGGTTGGATGGGGTGGTCCAGGTGGTGTTGGTGGAGTTGGAAGTTGTGCAGCACGTGCGTAGATGGAGGTCTGAGTGTGCCGTGCTGGAGGGTAGGTTAATGGCGGGCGGTTTTGTGAGGTGGTCGCTTGTGGTTGGTGGTGGTTTGTGGGAAGTGAGTTGTAGCTAGTGGTTCTGGTGGGTGCTTGGAAGAAAGGGGGAGAGATTAGAGAAGGCATGAAGGGATGAGGAAGGTAGGAGAGAGAAGGAAGAGATATGAATGGAATTAGTGATTAAATAGAGATTAGAATATAGTTTTAATATTGTTAATGGAGATTATGGTGGAAATTGGGAAGTCAAACATGATTAAGGGTTGAAATTGGGAGTCAAACGGTAATTTAGGAGTAGTCAAACCATTGATGACATCATCAGGTTTGTTTTCGCAAAAAAAATTTTGTTTTAGGTTTCATTTCGCAAATAACGCTTTTAAAAGGTTTCTTTTCGCAAAATTGGTTATAAAGGTTTACATCTCGCAAAAAATCCTAAAACTTTAATTTTAATACTAAAATGATAAGAAAAGTACAAATACTCTTTTTGAAAAATTTTACAGTTCTACATAGAGCTAAATTTATTTGAGAAACTAGGAAGATAAATTTTTTCCCTACAAGTCATATATCCGGGTAGCGTAACATGATCTATCACTGCCAAAATCCGCAAACTTACAAAACTTTAAGGGAGAAAATAAGCCAAACGCAAAGCACTCATAAGATAACGAGACTAATAGAAGCTCAAGTTGCTGGAATTCCAAAGCCAAGGAACTTCAAATTTCTCGAGAAAACCACGGTAACTCTTAACCAGGTCGAACATGCATGCTCTCAGCATAATTTCACGAGGTTGTGTGCGTTGTGGAAGCCGACTAGCCAACCTATAACAGTCAGCCTCAAAATCAATGGTACTGCTAAATGATCTGACTAATAATTAGATGATATATGCAAATTACCAAGGAACAAAAAGACTCACGACGATTCATAAGCTTCCTCTGCAATCTGGCTAGCAATATGAGCAGATATTTGCTCCCTGATGTCCTTGTAATGCGATAGAGCACAAATCCCTTCGCAAAGATGCTCATCTTTGACTTGGGAAGCCAGTGCCATCAGCTGTTCACAGTTGCAATGTAACTTTCTTGGCATATCACAACATTAATGAATTATGTCGAGGGGCGAAGTTAAAACATTTAGAGTTTCATTGGAGCTTCTACAGCAGCGCAAAAGCATGTCATCGTGAACACGGATCGCACCAACACCTTATATCAAAACCCATACCCAAACCAGGGAATATTAAGCAATTATTTTGCCTGAAACATGACAGATTATAAGGTCAATTATCAGTCTACGAAGAGTTTGTTGCCAAAAAAAAAGATAGTGTTGCAGGTTCGACCTAGGCCAGAACAAAAAGTTTTTCTTCATATCGACAGGATACCAAATGGGCTTCCGCTGGAAAATATTGCTCGTCCCTGAAACAATGCCATATATATGTCTAGTATACATATAAACTATACAGAATATATTGCTGAAGAAGAAAAAGACAATGACAGAGGGCCAAAATTAATGGCAGTTTTTACCCTGGCTCCATGTGTAGGCTCCTCAGCAGTACATTCTGACTGTGTAGTAGGATTTGATTAGAGCAAGAATGAGAGGTTTCTGCACAGCCAACACAATGTGTGTACGCAGAAATCTTTACTCATGACTTGAAATTCAAACCAATATGGAAAACCAAGGGGCCAAACAAGAATTGAATGAATTACCCTCATTGATCGATGACATGGTTTCGACCACCTCCTTGTGAATGTCTTTCCTTTTCCAGAAGACTATCAACACTGTGGACGATTGCCTGGGAAAAAAATGCACAAATAGATAAGACAAAGCTTTAGTTGAAAGAAACTCTCTAAAATGATGAATTGCATTTCCTGACAGTCCGCTTTTGTTTGTTCACCTTTACAGCCTCCAGAAGGGTTGTAACAGTTTCGAAATCAGCGCCCAAGGCTTTTAAAGGACTGAAGCGACTCCATCCTAGACGATCAACAAGCCCTCAAAAATACAACATTATTATAAGGTAATAAATAAGTCAAAATGTCAAAAACATATGGCCTTATAAGTATTAAGAATCAACAGCGTGATAAATAGACAATACCTTGGAGTCTACAAGCCAGATCTTTTTTACGCATTTCTTCAACTGGAGCTTTTGTCTGCATCCACAACATACTGCTAATAGAGTAGGGACCACATACATAAAAGATCTGCGTAGGTAAGAATACGTCAGAAATATTTAAAGATTAGGCACTTAGATTATGATACGCTCCTCTCATTGGACATTTCTAAGGACGCTCTGTATCCAAATTCCATGTCGCATCCACCTTGTTGCCCAGCTATACACAGATCAAGAAACGGTTCACATGATCAGCAATGCCTAATAGCATCAGACCCAAAAAAAAACATATTCTATAAGTTGAAGTAACAAACTTAACTCCAGACGTTCGACAACTACCTTCAATACAGAACATTTGCCAATCTAAACATCCTTCACAAAAAACATTTACCTTCTCATCTACACAAAATATATACTACTATCTCTATCTTACATCAAAATAGCCATCATATACATCATCTATTCCTGATGCTCATTCTTGCCGCACGCAGTTGATTATCTCACAGGATTCGTAGTGTATTCACTCACAGACTTCGCGATCATACCACATATACTTGGGTTGCATTAACATGAGAAGCAACGAAGCTCTCCTACAGACCACATCTATATCTCTTACTCTATCACCTGCGTCCTTACCTCAAAAAATAGAGGTATGTTTTAAATATAACAGCTATGTGTAAGTGTATATGTTATCTAGATGATAGACACTTATTATCACCAGGCAATCGCTAGAATAGATCTGTTAGAAATCTCCGTACTCAATTTGTAATAAGCTTCACGCTGTATGCTATCGATACATTATTAGATCAGGATAGTTGCTGCGAGTCGAGCGTTGCCTGTTTCCATGGTTTGAGTCTCTATTTCCGATGTTCTATTCAATCTTGCATCGTTTTCATAGATGGTTGTCAATAATCATCATTCCAATACACTACTTCATGTACAAACATACAGATATATAGAGACTTTAGCTTTTAATCTAGCAAATACTTCTATGCAGATCATGTTCAATTATATCTGATCTTCGATCCTGTACGGAGGATTTTCTCGCCGTAGCTATCTCTGACCATTATACCTGCAGAACATATGAATCATGCAGACACGAAAGTTCGACGCTCGTTCCTATCTCTTTCACATGACATAGCCACCTATATCTATATGACATTAATCCATATGCTAATATATACTCTTGTCTGTCAGTTTAGAACGTTATTAGTCTTGATCTCATAGTGGCCGCTCACAGAATCGTCAGATGATTCGTTCAGTGTTACTAACCTAGGCATAATGCACTGCAAATTTGAGTATCATTACGAGAGTATTTTTGTTTATGCTAGTAAGATCAGGAAAGAATTGAAATTACGAACACTTATAACATGTTATACTTACTTTTATTAATTGCACGCAAAATAATGACACAATACATAGTATCTATTAAGTTTATCTTGCGCTTATACAATATTCATATGACAAAAAGAAAAAAGAATTCTGACGTGTAGAATCATATGTGCCCAGAACATTCAAAGATCAACTATGGCTATTAAGAGTAACTAATTGCCGCTTGAATTTTTCATTACACACTGTAGCAGGAGAACCTAAAACTTGGAGCTGCGTAGAGAATAAGTAGATAAAGCTGTTATTGCAAATCAACTGTATTTACAATCTTAATACCATGCCACCGTTCTGTAGTCTAGTTATCAACTATTTGTTGAATGAAGAGAGATAGTTGAGTACATAACTTTTCAAATCCAAACATATGGTCACCTAGTGCAGTTACCTATGTGGTCTACCTCGTTTTTACACGATTTGATATATCTGATAAAGTAATAATAAGATACAAGAAACACAAAAGAATGTCTGGTCACCTGAACTTACCGTCAGTAATGGAGCGAAGCAGTCCACCCAGTGACGGCATTGCTTAGTGAGAGGCAATAGTTTCCCAACAGCAGTTATTGACACCATTCCCTATACTACTATACAATACTCCTAATTTAGGTTAATTTTTAGGGGCTAGTCGCTAATAAGTTGCGAAATATGTAAGTTGTGTGCATCCAAATAAATGTCCTGTTGTTAGTGGGAATTTACAATAGACCGAGTAGAGGGCGCTACCATGCGGCGGATTGGGTTATTGATTCAATCCGTACCATGTCCCGAAAACCACGAACATATCCACTGTCAATAATGTGTATCATACCGAAGAATACCGGACGATGTGGATGAATGCCATTAAGCATATTTTGCAGGCAACCGGAACAGTTTCGGCTAGTATGAATGCCTGAAGAATGTGTAAAAAGAAAGCAACCTCCGTTAACCACTAGGCAGCTTGACATACCTGGCAGCCAAGGTCTTCCTAGTCCAAGAAACGCTCACCGTCCCAGTAACAACTATGACTTGAATATTCCTTTCCAGGCCAGTTCCTCAAAAATGCTCAAGAACTTTCCCCCGTGAAACACCAAACAAACATTGAAATTAGTAAATCTCCTAAAGCATAAAACCAACAAAGAGATATTGCATGAATTGCACAGAAAGCTTACTTACCTTCAAACTGATAAATAGTGCGCTTTGCGGAGTGACTCCTCCTGCAATAATACTTCAGGTAAACTTTTAAGCGCGACCATTGCTACCCACCCAAACGAGTTCGGAAGCTGTACCACAGTGCAGTTGGGTAGCAGTTCTTCAACACCTGTGTTCTCAATAAGAAGCTTATTAAATACTAGTTTGTGGGGTGCTTCCTCCTCTCTGCTAA
>SNQN01000363.1:35014-63237 GCA_008642245.1 Bassia scoparia | reverse complement strand
GCAGTGGCTATATATGTCAGATACTATAAATATACAGTATATGCTGGAGAAGAAAGAGAGGCAATAGGCATTTTCCTGGCCCATGTGTAAGGCCTCCCTCAGCAGTACATTCTGATGTGTCGTAGGATTATAGAGCTACAGATTGAGGTTTCTGCACAGCCAACATTTGTACCAATCTTTACTCATGGAGCTTGAAATCACCAAATTGAACAAGGGCAGAACAAGGATTGATAATACTCATTGATCTGACATGTTTCCCACGTCCTTGGTGAATGTCTTTCCTTTTCCAGATAGTACCTTCACATTGGCTTGATGGCCTGAGAAACAATGCCAAATAGAGAAGACAACACTTTAGTTGAAGAACTCTTCTAATGATTGAATTGCATTTCCTGATTCCGCTTTGTTTTGTTACCTTTAAAGCCGCCGCAAGGTTGTAACACATGTTCGAATCATGCGCCAAGCTTTTTAAAAGACTGAAGCACTCTCTAGAGCGACCACAGACCCTGCCAAATACAACATTATTATAAGTAATAAAAGTCGAGAAAGTCAGAAATATGTGGCTTGTAGTAAAGATTCAATCGACAGGCGTCTAAATGACAATACCTTTGCAGGTCACAGCCAGTCTTGTTTACGCTTTCTTCATACTGAGCTTTGTTCTCGCTCAACATGTAATAGGAGGAACACTATAACGGATCGTGTAGTAAATGACTACTCAGAAATTAGGTAGTTTTAGATAGGGTTGATCCCTTCTTTTGGCATTTCAATGCTATGAGCTCTGCATAACCTTTCCGCTTCAATTATCAGAGAGGTTCAGCAGTCACGATATGGCAGACAAAAAAAAGCGTTGTTATATGTGGATGTAACATATTATACTAGAAGAGACTTCATGATTTCGGGAAACTTTAAAGCGTTTACTTTTACGTAATTCATGTTGCTCAGTTTATGGTGTTCTGCGGCTGTGCTCTGCGTTGTAATGGTGCTCGCCAAGGCTCCTCCTCTTTCAGACGCACTGAGTACCAAGCACATATGTGCATATTTTATTCGTTGGATGTTTAAAGCAAGGTCAGCAATCACATGATCTTGAAATCTACAATATAAGCGTACCTGAGTCATATTGAAGACAAGGTGGTAGTGCTGTTATCTCTCCAGCAGTGGCAAAGCATGTGGTGCGAAATCTTCATGTATATGAAATACAGATATTAGATTGCTTTGAATGGTAAAGTATTTTGCAGTACAAGAAAATGTTTTCAATTATATCTGCCTGTACCGGCATTTTTCGCCGTGTTTGCTCTGCACATGAATCTCCACAATCGTAGTTTCTTGCCATGACCGGGATTTTAGCTTCTAACCAATGTAAAGTTCTCAATTGAAGTTTCTGTGTTGCCCACGTCAATGTAATAGCAAGCACGCAAAGGAAAGTCTATATTTTTTGTATATAGATAGAGGGAGAAATTGACTTTTATTTATTCTACTGATACAGAATAGCACATAATTATAAGTGTTGTTTGCTGTTACTAGAAAGAAAAAGTAGATTCTCGACGGAACAATGTGCCCAGATCAAAAGCACATGTAGAGAATCCCTTGAATTTTCAGTACATGCTGTTTAGAATATACTTGGATGCTGCTAAAAGAGATGAACTTATGGCAACAGATTTACAGTATCCTCCTTTCTGATTCTGATATTAGTTGAAAAGTAGTATAAAACTTTTAATTAAATATGTCAATGAGCCTTATGTGTGCCTCGTGCTTTGTAGATTTGAACCATAAGTAAAAGAAGAACAAAAATCTGAGTGCGTCTGACAGAAAGGCGAACACCACCCTATGCTGGTACAGGAAAGTTTCCAACAGTATGCTTCCTAACAATCTCACGTTAGATAACCATGTCAATAATGTGATCGAACAAATACATTGTATTATATATGAGCATTTGCATGAATATAATGATAAGAAAGCAATGCGTAAACATAGTTGAAATACCGCGCAGCAAGTCTCTAGTCCAAGAATCGCTCACGTCAGTACATTACTATATGACTTGAATTCCTTTGGGCCGTCCTCAACTCTCAGAATTTCCCCTACAACAAAATGATTTAATCTTCTCTAAAGCATAACCAACAATTGCTATTGATGAGATTGCACCAGAAGCTTACTTATCTTCAAACTGATAATAGCCTTAGACGTTGGAATACTTCCATACTTTTTGCATGCCTTCACCAATTGGAGGTAACAATTGTAGCTTCTTCACGATGGTCATAGATAGCTTAGTTATAAAACGTTAGTGCTTCCTCTACCTGTAATAAAGGTAGATAGTGTTTAAGATTTTATCATGGCAATAAGACTAATTGTCTGTTCCTACAACACCACATGATGAGATAATATATTAGCACATAACGACCCTACTTTCACCCTCCTTTATGTACTATCGTCATCCATTGTTGAAGAATTGCGATACTTTTCCACACTCGTTCAAATTCCACATAGCATATCATGATTTTTAAAAATGACGGATCGCCATAGAATCTTATAGCACGGCCTATTGCAGAAAAAATCTCTTTCGTTCCAGTAGCTTAATAACACATCCAAATTCCACATGATTTTCAACAAAACATATACTGAATCCCTCAGCTCATATTTCTGCAAGGACACATCATATTTCTCGAATAACGACAAATCCTCTTGTCTGAGTCAAGAAGAGAATGATACTAACTTTTCATTAAAAACAAACAAAGAAAACAATCAGCTCAACAAGTTTTGTGGTAGTGGGGCGTGGAGGCAGGGTTCATGACTGGATCGACAAACAGAAGAGGCATTAAACGCCAAGTGTGCGCATCCTCTCTCTGTCTGTAAAAGCAAGTCCTTTTTGTGTGGGATCCCTCAGCATTACACTGCATTAAAAGATAATGATACCCAGGTACCGCGTGTTGCAGTAGACCATCCAGAAGTTGTCAGCTTTGGCAACTGAAGTTTCTAGTTCTGATGCAGGTATGTACACAAGTGGATAAGTTATTGATCAAATTAGTAATCTTTTGTCTGTTCATTAACAATAAAATTTTCGCCCTACTTCCTAATTTTATTCACAAAGTTATAAATCTTATTATTCTCAACTTTTTCTTTGTGTCATCTAATTGTGATCAAATCCGTGTGGAACAACCTGACAAATAGCAAGCAGCAAACAAATGACAATTCATGCAGCACACTATTAGAATTTATAAATGATTGGAAATACAAACAACCTTCTAAATCATGAAATGACACTTCTAGGCATAAGAAACAAAATTGGCAATCTTTTGTGTATGTCTTCTCTTGATTCTAACTAAATTACAATATCTAAAGCACACAAAAAAAAAAAAAACCTTCATCATCAACACAACAATTCATTCAGACATCAGAAAGTTTACAACATATATCATGCATTATGAAAACATGCAAAAGATCATTCTAATCACCAAAAGATGAAATGTTGGTATCATCAAATACCTATCCTCATTATCACCAAATTAAGTCACTAAAACTCCATAATCTACACAACAATTCATACTCAAATCTAAACCGTAAAACCAATTACACCATAAGAACAAGTAGAATTAATAACATGAAAAATTATAACAACGAGAAAACCATGATATATCAAGACAACGTATGAAGATGATTACTTTCCCTCGATCACGATGGTCATATCAGCCTAACACTTGAAACCTTGTCCAAGGGTCTATGTACTTCTCTGCAATCCTCACTTATCTCGTCTTTAACCCCCCACCTTGTGATTGCTATCTGTACTATTCCCATACTCTTTCCCTTCTTCCATTCTGGCACAATCTCTGACGACAAATACTTCTCTCTTCACCCAACAACCTAACAAACAACACATTGCCGGACAAAATTTCAATTCAATCTCTCATTGAATCAACGCACATAAAGCGATGATTAGTTTCTTTGTGATGAAACTGAAAAGTTCGTCTTAACATGTTGAGAAATGGTGAATTTCTGCTTGAAAACATATTTTTTAAAAAAAAGAACGTGTATCTCGATATAGTTCTTAAACAGTAAACAAGAATTATATAAACACATGTGTTTAACCATACTATTATTTTATAAAGTTGAATTAAAGAAAAAAAGAAAAAGTGAGTTACCAGAAAATAATTCTTGTGAATACCATCAATTAATAGAAAACTTAATTACGTATTGTTTGTTTTTAATCAGTAGAAGTCTTTTTTGATAGATGAAAATAGTCACACCAAGTTTGTGGAATTCGAATTACTGCAGTGAGAAAATTTCTTTCAAGTATCAAACAAATCACAAATCAAAAGATATACGTGTGATTTTTAATTGTGGTTGTTGGCCAATGCATCGTTGTTTCACATGGTGTGCTATTATGTGTGTACTCATTAGAAATTCATCAAAGCACTATTGATGTTGACTACAATCCGGCTAATTCAACGAGACAGAATTTTTATTTTGTATTTAGATCCAGCAAGAAAATATCGAACTCGATGAGTCGATCTAGCTAATAAATTTGGCAAAGTTTTCTATAAAACTTGTGATTGAGTATTTCGGGATGAGTTTTTTTAATAATTCTTATTCGTTTGTTCTGTTTTATATCATTGTATCGTGTTTAAGGATTGATTGAGTTAGATAATAATATCTAGGTATAAAATAGTTTACTATGTTAGTGAAAAGTATGCGTTGAATCAATTTTTTTAGGAAAATAATTATTATCTCACCACTTCAAAACACGAAGCGATTACTCTCAGACCTCATTGCAGAATTTGTTTTTTGTTATGCGAATGTGCACAGGGCAGTTACATTTCAAGGGAGGGGTATGGGATTCAAACCTCCGACACAAAGATCAGTGGATTGATCACACTCCAATCGTCTCTCATTGCGATTTAAGTTGATTGGTATTTAAAGTGTTTAGGGAAAATTGAAATGACTTGTATTATATACCATACCCAATACGAGTATTACTAATTTGCATAAAAAAAAAAACATACTGCTATACTATACAGTATTAGTACTGTGGCTTCGCCCGCTTAGCAGGGGTTTGTTGACCTCACTTCGTGTATGGAGTTGAGCATTAATCGCATGTGAAAGCGTTGGGGTGTGTCGTGAATTTGAGGGCTCGCCCCGTGCCTCTAAGTTATTTCACGGCGCCCGACATTGGTGCCAATATGGCCCACGTTCCAATCAATACATCGTGGGTTCGGGACTGGTCCGAATACGATCGCTACCAATTCGGCCGCATGTTACCGGCTTCTCGGTGGTCTTTGTGATTCAAATATACAATGATTTCAAAAGAGCTCATTGATTTGACTTGAGAGTGCATTGATTACTTAGGTGGTTGTTTTATTATACACAAACAAACTGCCTCTGATAAGGCGTCACTGTTGTTATCAATGTTAATAGTGCTTAGAAACGCGTCTCCTGATTATTGATTTATGCGCAACATTAATTCCGTCTGTTAAGCCAATATATACAAGTTGATAGAAAAATATCATACAAGACATGAAAACAAAGGTTTGTGGCTTCCTATATGTGTGTCTCCTCACCTTGTCATGAAACAATCAGCTTGTGCTGATAAAAAACTCAAAGGAGTCGCTTTCGATTAGAATGCTTATTAGCACAAACAACCTTAGTTTGAACATAACATATGTATATATGAAGCCAAACCATGGAAACAATGAAAATGAATGAAATCTCATATTACATGAAACGATTACAAAGTGAGTTTCGTACATTGGTTTAATTGCATTAACTCAAAACATGTTGTGAATTAGAGACAGAAAGACTTAAAAGAAGAGAAATGTTGTGGTATCACTCATTATTTATACCCTTATTTCGCTTGTTGTCGAGAGATCGATGCTTTGAATGAAACCGATGTGTTTGGTGTTTTGAGTGTTGAGGTGTATAGATGTGTCTTGTGACTTGTGTCTGTGAACGTGTCATCGTTGTAGTGAGTTTTAAGTCGTGAATTGTGCGTCTGAAATCGTGTCTCGACTGAGCCGCATGAGTCATTTGGCACGAGGCACGAAGCAGGACAACCCTGCGATATACGCTGGATGAGCGTATAACGCAGTGAGAGCGTTATATACGCTCATTCCAGCGTTATACGCTTCTCAATTGTGATGTTTTGGCAAATTGTAGGTCGAGGTTGACGCGTGATACCGCTCATGGCGCGTATTACGTCCTGATGGCGTTACGCTCCATTTCAGACGTCTTCGCTCAATGGCTGAGTATATATTTTCAAAAATCGATATTTTGGATTTCTCCGATTTATTCGTGATTTCCTTTATCGACGCATAGCCCCTGCTCTCCAAGCAAGGATTTCTGAATGTTCTAGAAGTTTCCACGTATTTCCGGAGTATTTCTTTTCAGTCTTTTCTGCGTATTTGCGTTTTAACATTGCAATTCAAGAAATCCTAAATCAAATAATTTTGAACATATTGGCGGTTCATGAAGAAATGTGCGCATATGATGAAAATCAAAAAGTTGGATCCTGTGAATTTGTTGTGAAACCTTGAACTTTGATCTTATCGAGAAATCGAAGAAAATATGTTTGCCTTGTAAGTGACTTTGCATTTCGAGTACGACCTCACGTATTTCCAACTTTCTTGGTTCCAGGATCTTTTCGGTCAACAACGCGAGCGCGAATTTATATTTCATCACTGTTACTCATGGGAGAACATCAGTGTTCCAGACCCCCTTTGAATGGTCTGGAGAGCGTGTTCGTAAGCTAAGTAAGTATTCGCTTCGGACGGAGAGCACTCAAGACGTTCTGCCCCTGAGTTACCCTTTTCGCCGGTACCTGCAACAAAGGTTAGTTACTGTCGCCTGCTCCCATCGGTTCGATGTTTTATGTGTCTGATCCTTAAGCGTCTTTTCCCCGTTTTCTGACTGGGGAATACAGGTGCTCCCATGCTTTCGAAGAAATGATCATTATGACTTGAACGATCCCCTATTCAGGATTAGTACTGTGACGACATAGGTCCTGTTATGTCTCGAATTTGCTGCAATGTTGACTTGTATTGTACTGATTGGAAAAGGCAGGAGTCATATTTGAAAGTCTTTGAATTGTGGCCTTGTCTAGGTCTGCTTTTAGAATGGTTGAGAGAGCTCAATGCTTTGAAAAGGGTCTCTCTAGGTCTGGTTCTAGAATGTTGAGAGATCTTGTTAGTTATTCTTAGACATGTTCGAAGTGCTTTGAAAGGAGTTCCCTTTGTTCTAGGCTCTGTTCTAGACATTTCATCTGCGGTCTTTGAGGGAGTTTGTCTAGGTCTGTTCTAGACATGATCTGAGTTGCTTCTACGGTCTTTCTAGACATGATTTAAGCTTCGCATTTGAAGAGTCTAGTCTAGGTTCTGT
Source organism: Bassia scoparia (assembly GCA_008642245.1). Lineage (NCBI taxonomy): Eukaryota > Viridiplantae > Streptophyta > Magnoliopsida > Caryophyllales > Amaranthaceae > Bassia > Bassia scoparia. Next base: position 55,881 of record SNQN01000363.1, on the reverse strand, counting down.
TCTAGACATGATTTGAGAGATTCTTGTCTAGGTCTGGTTCTAGACTGATTGAAATGATGCTAGGTTGCTTTAGCCTGATTGAGTTCTTTGAATTTGAAGATCAGTCTAGTTGGTTCTTGACATGATTGAGGTGCTTGTCTGGGTCTGTTCTAGAATGATTTGAAGTTTGTCTAGGTCTATTCTTGACTGATTTGAAATTTGAATTTGAAAGAGTCCAGTCTGTCTGGTTTCTAGACCTGAAGACGATCTAGAGTCTATCCTGTACCAAGTCCAAGGTGTCAATGAAGAGTACTTAGGAAAGGTGACATTTGAAAACTTACTTGCGAGACGTACTTTATGAAGGCCAGGTCCAAAAAAGTGATTTTTCAGGATTTCCCTTGATGCAAGACTCGAATAATTGAGAACCTGCGACAAAGCCCCCACTGGAAATTAAAGCCTGATGAACCAGCCCCCCGAGACTTTGACTTGGTTTCGGCTAGAGTCAAATGGAGGAGTAGATTGTATAGGATGAGTTCCCCAATAAGATTACTGACCCAAAGTCAGGTGGCTTTATTCTTGGGATTGAGTCAATTGGTCCTTGAGGTGACCAATCAACATGGTTCGGAAATAAAAAGGGTCAAATTTGTGGATAGGGTCAAAGATGTGCTAGTACGAGGTGGCCACATGATGTAGTTCAAAATGAGTGTATTCGGTTTTGAATGGCAACCATTATCGATTCTTAGCAAGCAAAGCACTCAAAAGGCCTCAAATGATTTATGCTTATGCTGTGCGTCGACTCGAGAAGAGGCTTCCTATTCCCTTGAGATCGACCCAACGTAAGTTTGCTGTATCTTGAACATTGCCTGTTGAGAGGGCTATTTGTGGTTGTATGAGCTGTGGTTTGAGGTTGAACGAGGCTTGATATTACGAATGACCCACGGTGCGCAGTGTGCTTTTAGACTTTGCTTTTTGTTTATTGGCCTTTGACTTGGATTTGATTGGATTTGAATTGTGGTGGACTGATTGAACTTTGATTGTGCTTTTCTTTTGCCCATTTTATTCTTCTCTTTTTTCTTTCTTCCTATTGCACGTGTCTTTTTCTACGCACCTTGGTCCAAAGTTAGTAGATTGGGATGAAAAAAGATAGCTAATTGATATGTTTTGCTCAAAGTGCAAGGTTTTGATTTATGTGACAAAGGAAATGAGGAGGTATTTTGTGGAGCTGTGAGAGGCCTTTGGGCATTGTGCAATTATAATTGCATCGCATTGATAAACCAATTGTGGCCATGGTGTTGAGATTGCATAGATTAGAATATATGCTAAAACAATGATATTTATTATGCAGAAAACTTGACATACATGGCTCTTTGTTAGAAGAGACAAATAGACTCAACGGACGATTGGAAGGGACACATGGCTAGGACTAGGATCTATGACTCGATCCCGAGAAGCCGCGCAGATCGATGACCCAGCCTGGGGTACTCCTGAGGCTTTGATGGTAGTGGTGTTTGATGTTTTCCAGTTGGCCAGGAGTTAGGTGAGGCTTTTTTTTTTTGTGGATGATGCAGGGTCAAGAGACTGGGCCTTTTGTGGATGTGGATTGTTTGGACTTTCTTCCTCTTTGGGCCTAGACGTTGGATCTTTGCCATCTGTGACAGAATTACCTTTTAGAACCCAGAACAAATTGGTCTACGTTTGAAACTCTTAGACGAACTAACTCAGTTTGAGGTTCTGACTTAAGGACTGGATCTAAGTCTGATTATGGCTAGACTAAATTGATTTAAGGTGTAGCTCGAGAAGATACACCTAAGATGGCCTATTTCGAATAGGACCTCTTACCTCGCAGCCTTGATTGTATGGGCCTAGAGTTTTAAGATCGACCTAGTTAGTTTTAAGTTCTTAAGATTAGTGAGGAACCTATTAGATTCAGGCTCTTGGGTTGAATTGAATTGACTATTAGATTTAGTTCTTGTTGAGCTGATTCGAATTGACCTAATTCCGGTTTAGGTCAAACGGTCGATCTAAGTAGATTTTAAGGTCCTTGGATTGGATCGACCTACGTCAGATTCATAGTCGAATGGGTTTGAAATTGAACTGGATTGGAATGGCCTAATGGATCAAACAACTTCATTGTCTTGACATGATTAAGGCTGGGCTAGTTGAAATTGGACTGAAAAGGTCACAGTTTAACAGCACATGATGGAAACCAAACCAAAATTATCCCTTAAGTCAGATCTGTGAACTTAAGTCAGCTTTTCGTCTGTAGTTGTACCGCTAAAGTAGAGCTGCGTCCAATTTACCACCCAATATGGGCTGTCTGCCGGATACCCTTATACAAGATCGTACCCGTGCATCCGGCTGGCGGGATGGACTTACCTAGCCATGTGATCATCTACCACATGAACCAAGAAAGATCCCCTTAAGGTGATCTCGAGCCTAGAACATGCCCATTGAGGGAAAGGTGCCTAGACTGACCCTATTCGAGGCACAAGCAAAATTCATTGGATTATGATATGCACTACGAGACTTTCAGTCTGATCCACTCACCATGGTATATCCCCAGTAATCGCAAAAAACTGTAGGGCTTCGCCCGCTTGGAGGGCGTTGACCTCATTTCGTTCTGGAGTTGGCCTGTAATCCGCATTGAATGCGTTTGGGTGTTGCGTCGATTGAGGGGGATCGCCACCGTGCCATATAGGTTTCCGGACGCCGAACATTGTGCCAATTATGCCCCACGTCCACTCCAGTAACATGTGGTTCGGGGACATGTACGAATCAGATCTGTCTACCAATTCCCCGATGTAGCGCTCTAATCGGTCTCATTGTATTCCATGAATCAACATTGAATTCAAAAGAGCCTATGATTTGACTTTGAGATGCATTGATTACTACGGGGGTCTATTATCACAAAACCGAGTTTTCTACATGGCTAAGGCGTCACTTGATTGTTAGTCATGTTACTAAGTGCTTAGAAACAAACCGGCGTTCCATATATCTGAACTTTTTATGCGACAAACGATTAAATTCCGGTCTTGTTTGCAATATATACAGTGTGTTAAAACATATACTACATGACATGAACAAAGTTAGAGCATATAATATGTAGTTCCTCCTCACCTTGCACTGCAAACAATCACAATTGTTAGATAGAACTCAAAGGGTCGCCTTTCGACTGAATTGCTAGTTAGACAACAAACGCCTTCGTATTGACAAATAACCATATGTATAATAATGAACGCCCAACCCATGGAACAATGTGAAATATTAATGGAATCTACATATACATGAACGATTAACAAGTGATTTTACATGCTTTATTGAATTAAACTCAAACAATTAGTCGATTTAAGAGACAAAAGAATAAACGAAAGAGAAAGAATGTTTTTGTGATAATCTCGATTTATACCTTATTTCGCTTGTTGATTCGAGCAGAATCGATGCTTGATGAAACGATGTGTTTTGAGTTTGGTTTTTAGCAGAGTGTATAGAAGTGTCTTGTGATTGTGTCTGTGAAGTGTCAAATCTGTGTAGTGAAGGTTGAAGCGTGAATTGTGCGTCTTGAAAGTCGTCTCGAACTGAGCAAGCAGAGTATTCAGGCACGAGCAAAACGAGGCAGGAAAAACCCTGCGCCCCGTACTGATCACGTGATGCGCTTAATAGCGGTGAGGAGCGCTATATACGTCCTTCCAGCACTAGCTTTAATTGCGCATGCCTTTTTTGGCAATTCGTGATTCGGTTAAGGACTAATTGTCACTGTATCCTAAACACCACATGATGAAGATTAATATGATTGCACTAAACTACCCTTTAAATCTTTCACCTCCCTTTATGTTACTAAGTTCATTCCTATGTTGAAAATGCGATACTTTTCCACATCTTCAAATTCCACAATAGCATACATGATTTTTTWAAATGACGGGATCGCATAGAATCTTMTAGYACGGCTATTGCAAAAAGWATCTCTTTAGTTCCAAGTAAGCATTAATAACACATCCAAAATTCCACATGATTTTCAAGCAAACAAATATACCTGAAGATCCATCAAGGCCATATATTTCTGCAAGGGAACATCATATTGTCGAATAACCGACAAAATCCTCTTTGCCTGATGTCAAGAAGAGAAGTGATTACTAACTTTTCATAAAAACAAACAAAAGAAAAACCCAATACAAGACTCAAACAAGGTTCAGTAATGGAACCTGGAGCTCCTGAGACAGAACAGAAGGAGGCAATAAACCGCGCAAGTAGTGCGCATCTCTCTCTTTGTCTGTAAAAGCAAGTCCTTTGTTGTGATGGGGATCCCTCAGCAATGAATACCCACTGCATTAAGAAAAACAGATAATGACTACCCAATACCCTTTTTGCAAGTGAAACCATCCAGAAAGTTGTTGAACATGCTTTGGGATGAATTTCTAGTTCTGATGCAGGTATAGTACACAAGTTGGATAAGTTTATTGATCAAATTATAATTCTTTTGTCCTGTTCAATTCAAACAATAAAATTCAGCCCTACTTTCCTTAATGTTATTCACAAATTTATCATAATCTATATTATCTCAATTCTTTTTCTTTGTGGTCATCTAATTTGGTGGATCAAATACCCGTGTGAGAACAACCTGACAAAAATAGCAAGCAGCAAATAACAAGATGCAAGTCATGCARCACACTAATAGAACTTKATAAATGATTTTGGAAATACAAAACAACCYTAAATCATGAAATTGACACTTTAGGCATAAAGAAACAAAAATTGGCAAATCTTTTGTGTNCAAAAATACAACAGTTATTATAAGTAATAAAAGTCAAAATGTCAAGAAATATGGGCCTTTATAAGATTAAGAATCAACAGCGTGATAAATAGACAATACCTTGGAGTCTACAAGCCAGATCTTTTTACGCATTTCTTCAACTGGAGCTTTTGTCTGCATCCACAACAATGTAATGAGATGAGGAACAAACATATAAAGATCATGGTAGTAAAGAATACTCAGAAAATTAAAGAATTAGGACTAGTTTGATACCTTCTTGGACATTTCAAGAGCTATAAGCTCTGCAATACCTGTTCCAGCCTTCAGATAAGAAGAGGTTCACATGTCAGATAATGCAGCAGACCCAAAAAAAAACATAWTTCTATAAGTTGAAGTAACAAACTTATACTAGAAGGAACAATCATGAATTTGCCWAGGAAACACTTTAAAAGCTTTCTTTTACACTAATTATATATGCTCAAGTTAATTAAGTATACTCACTTCTCCAGCGCCCAGAAAAAGGAATGTGTGATCAGCCAAGCTCCCTCCCATTACTTTCAAAGAAGCAATGAGTCCTCCAAGAACCACAGAGGCAGTACCCTGCACTCAAAAAGGAGTTTAATATCAGTTGGAATGTTTTAAAGCAAATCAGCAATCACATGATCTTGAGAATCTACAATAATAGCTACCTGTATGTCATCATTGAAGACAAGGTGAGTAGTGCGGTATCTCTCCAGCAGTTCAAATGCATTATGGTTGGCAAAATCTTCAAACTATATGAAAACATACAGATATTAGAGACTTAGCTTTGAATGTAGAAACTATTGCAGTATCATGTTCAATTATAGTGACTGACCTGTACGAGGATTTTCTCGCCGTAGTTCTGCTTTACTGCAGACATGAACTCATCAACAAAGTCAGTATATTCCTTTCCAGTAGCCCTATTTTGCTTTAATCCAATGTAAAAGTCGTCATTTAGAAGTTTTTCATTGTTTGTGCCCACGTCAAGAGTAATAGGCAAGCACTGCAAAGGAAGTCAATAGATTTTTTTTTATTAGATCAGGGAGAGAAATAGACTTTATAATTTATTCTATGAATACAAAATATGACACAATACATTATAAGTTTATTTGCGTTAATAGACAAAGAGAAAATAGAATTCTGACGAGAACAATGTGCCCAGATCAAAACAATGGTAAGAGACATGCCCTTGAATTTTCATTACATCTGTGCAGAAGAATAAACTTGGAGCTGCTTAAAAGAGAGATGAACTTATGCAAACAGATTTACAAGCTAATCCTCCTTCTGAGTTCTGACTATTTGTTGAATAAAGATAGTTGATAACATGACTTTTCAAATTAACATATGGTCAATGCAGCCTATGTGTCCTCGTCTTTTAGATTTGAAACCCATAAAGATAAAAAGAAAAGAACAAAAGAATCTGAGTGCTTACTGCAGAAGGGCGAACACCACCCAGTGCTGTGTACAAGGAAAGTTTYCCAACAGGTATGCCCATTCCCTAAAAATCTCAAGTTAGATAACCATGTCAATAATGTGTTCAACAGAATACATTGTATGAATAYATGAAGCATTTGCATAGAATATATATTGAAATAAAAGAAAGCAATCGTAACATAGTTGAATACCTGGCAGCCAAGGTCTCCTAGTCCAAGAATACGCTCACCGTCAGTAACAACTATGACTTGAATATTCCTTTCAGGCCAGTTCCTCAAAATCTCAAGAACTTTCCCCCTGAAACACCAAAAAACATGAAATTATAACCTCCTAAAGCATAAAACCAACAAGAGATATTGATGAGATTGCACCAGAAAGCTTACTTATCCTTCAAACTGATAAATAGTCCTTGAGGACGTCTGAAAATACTTCCATACTTTTGGCATGCCTCACCAACAGTTGGAGTGTACACAATTGGTAGCAGTTCTTCAACATGGTCAATAAGAAGCTTATAAAACAGTTTTGCGTTCCTCTCCTGTAAGAATATAGCATAATGAAGATTTATCATGGTCAATAAGGACTAATTGTCACTGTATCCTAAACACCACATGATGAAGATTAATATGATTGCACTAAACTACCCTTTAAATCTTTCACCTCCCTTTATGTTACTAAGTTCATTCCTATGTTGAAAATGCGATACTTTTCCACATCTTCAAATTCCACAATAGCATACATGATTTTTTWAAATGACGGGATCGCATAGAATCTTMTAGYACGGCTATTGCAAAAAGWATCTCTTTAGTTCCAAGTAAGCATTAATAACACATCCAAAATTCCACATGATTTTCAAGCAAACAAATATACCTGAAGATCCATCAAGGCCATATATTTCTGCAAGGGAACATCATATTGTCGAATAACCGAACAAAATCCTCGTTCTGCTGAGTCAAGAAGAGAAGTGAATCTCACTAACTTTCATTAAAAAACAAACAAAAGAAAAACCAATACAAGACTCAAACAAGGTTCATAATGGAACTGGAGCTCCGGAACAGAACAGAAGGCAATAAACCGCCAAGTAGTGCGCATCTCTCTCTTGTCTGTAAAAGCAAGTCCTTGTTGTGAATGGGATCCCTCAGCAATAAATACCACTGCATTAAAAAAAAACAGATAATGACTACCATACCCTTTGCAATGAAACCATCCAGAAAGTTGTTAACATGCTTTGGATGAATTCTATTCTGATGCAGAGTATAGTAACACAAGTTGGATAAGTTATTGATCAAATTATAATCTTTTGTCTGTTCAATTCAAACAATAAAATTCAGCCCTACTCCAATTGTTATTCACAAAATTATCATAATCATATTATCTCAATCTTTTTCTTTGTGGTCATCTAATTTGGTGGATCAAATTACCCTGTGAGAACAAACCTGACAAAATAGCAAGCAGAAATAACAAATGCAAGTTCATGCAGCACACTAAGAATTTATAAATGATTTTGGAAATACAAAACAACTTCTAAATCATGAAATGACACTTTAGCATAAAGAAACAAAAAAATTGGCAAATCTTTTTGTTATGTCCTCATTGATTCTAAACAAATTACAATAATAAAGCAAAAAAAAAAAAAAAAAAATCACTTCATGCATCAAACAAAAAATTCATTCATTGACATCAGAAGTTTACAACAATATCATGCATGTTGAAAAACATGCAAAAGATCAATTCTAATCACCAAAAGATGAAATGTTGTAATCAATCAAATCACCATATCCTCATTCATCACCCAAGATGTAAGATCACAATACTATATAACAACATCAATCAAATCTAAACCAAAACCAATTACTTACCATCAAAAACAAAAGTAGAAGAATCAAATTACACCATGACAAAACTTGAAAAACAAGAAGATAATTAAAGAATCGATATAATCAAACAAATGAAGATGATGTTACAAATCACCTAGCCACAGAAACGGTCCAAGGATATATGCTGATTCCCCGTGGCAAATCCTCACCTACACATCTTTAACACCCCCACACACCTGTTGGATCTCTTCAGTGTCATCTCATTCCCAATACCTTTCCACCTCCCATTACTCCTCTCTATCGCAAATCCTTCTTCTTCTTCAACCTCAACAACCTCTGCAACAAAAAAATTGCACAAAAATTTCATACAACCCAGAAAATCAACAACACCCAAAATGCGAAGATGTTTCTTTTGTCTGAGAAACGGAACAAACGTGGTCTGTTTTATAAGCAAATGTTAGTAGTAGAAAATGGTGAATTTCTTGCTTGAAAAATATTTTTTAAAAAAAAAGAACGTTTGTCAATATTCTAAACAGTAAACAAGAATTAAATATAGACACATGTGTTTAACATACATTATTTTATAAATTGAAAATAAAAAAAAAAAAAAAAGAAAAAAGTGAGTTACCAGAAAATAATGTCTGGAATGACATCATAATTAAGAAACTTAATTAGCGCATTGTTTGGTTTTTAATCAAGTAGAAGTCTTTTTTGATAGATGAAAATAGTCCACCCAAGTTGTTGGAATTGAAATAATGCAAGTGAGAAAATTATCTTTCAAGTATCAAAAAATCAAAATCAAAAGATAAATACGTGTTGATTTAATTGATGGTTAGTGGTCCAATGCATCGTTGTTTCACATGTGTGCTATTATGTGTGTACTCATTAGAAATTCATCAAAGACATTTGATTGTTGACTACAATCCGGCTAATTCAAACGAGACAGAACTTTTTATTTATGTTCATTTAGGACCAGCAAGAAAATATTGAACTCGGATGAGTCGGATCTAGCTAATAAATTTGCAAAGTTTTTCTATAAAAAAAAATCGATGTTCGGGGGGAAATTGAATAGTTCGTATATTAAACATGGACTTTTAGTTTTAACAATTCCTCCATCCGCTTTTTAGATGTTTTATATCCATTGGCACGATGGTTAAGGGTTGATTGAGTTAGATAAAATAATCGAGTAATTTAAATAAAATAGTTTACTAAGTTAGGTGAAAAAGTAAATGTGCAAATCAATTTTTTTTGAGAAAAAGTAATTTTAGGTATTCTTTCTGTTCCACTAAATTTCTACCACTTCTACTTTTTACGTTCGCCAATGCACAATTTGTATGCTAAATATATTTAGGTTTACATTGGTAAAAATCATAAAATTTGGATTTAATAATCTACTCATTGAGACGATTCAAACTAGATCCGACTTGACTATATCTACTTTTATATATTGACGAGAAATTAGAAAATTCTCATAATTTATGAATATTAATCGTTTTCCTTATAGTAGGAATTTAGCGGAACGGATGGAGTAAATAAATTGGGTGAAATAATGCAGGTTGAATTTGGAATGAATTCATTAATGTTAAAATAGGTAAAAGAAGGAAAAAAAAAATGGATTTGTTTGAAATACCTAATTCAAAACATCCCAAAATGAAAAGGGTAACAAGTAAAGAAACGAAGGAAGTACTTCATGACCTCATTGCAGAATTTGTAGTTATTGGTATTTAAGAAGTGTTCGGGGAAAATTGAAATGGACTTGTATTATATTCCCTCCGTCACACAATTGTGTAAACAGTTGACTTTTCACATATTTTGAGGAAAAAATTTAACCTAGTAAACAATCAAATTAATTAAAATAATTTTAACACATGCGTTAAAATTATTTTGACTAATTTGATCGTTTACTAGGTTAAATCTCTTCCTAAAAATACGTAAAAAGTCAACTTTTTTCAGAATTGCGTGACGAAGGGAATAATACACATTAACCAAATACGAAGTATACTAATATGTTGCATTAAAAAAAACAAATATACTGATATACATATAAATATTATGCATACGACGATCTATTAGTACTAACTATTTTTTTTTTTGTGCTATACACGATTGATCTTGTAATTTAAATGTGACACTTTTGGTAATTTGAAGTAACTCATATCTATATTTAAATTGCATATCAATCTATCTATATCTCTATTATACTCCCTCCGTTTTTATTTAGTTGTTCCAGTTTCTATTTTNGTAGAGTTGTTACTTGAAGAGGACTTTGAGTGTTGTATCTCAAAGGGGCTTTGGGTTGAGAGTTAATCCAGAGAGGCTTGTAAGAGAGTCGAGCTTGCAAGAGTTGAGTGCTCAATCAACATAGAGGTTGATTGAGAGGCTTTCAAGTTCGAAAGGAACTTAAAAGAGGTCTTAGATTGTATTAGGTGTTGTATCCAAATAAATCTAAGAAGAAATCATGTGTGGTATCAGGTCACAGTTTTATCTCTTGACAAGTTGTCAAGGAGAGTTTCTGTGTTAGTGAAACTTGCATCTCATGTTTCTTTGCTTTCTAAGTTTTTAATTCCGCAAAAAGCTTAAGTTCCCTTAAGTTACAATTCACCCCCCCTCTTGTAACGTTCAGTAGATCCAACAAGGGTTTTTTCCAAAATCGACAGAATCATGGCCAATGCCTCCTGGATTGAGTCTTATACTAATGCTCAGGTTATTTTCTTACCTGAAAATCAGTTTGATCACTGTCCTGCTGTTCTTACTTGTTATCCTCATATTGGAGAGAAGAAACCATTCAGGTTCTTTAACATGTGTTGTTCTGACCCTGATTTTCTGCCTTTGGTGATTGAACATTGGAAGCAACGGATTTCGGGGACTCTTATGTTTCAAGTCTCACAAAAATTGAAGAACCTTAAGCCTTTGTTGAGACGATTGAATATCTCTCATTATGGAGATATGGCTGCCAGGGAGCAACAAGCTCTATATGCTCTTTAACAAGCCCATACAACAATGCATGCTAACCCCACTGATGTGGCTCTAAAACAGCAGAAGTTCATAGCACATCAGCAGTATAAGAAAGTTTATGCAGATTTCTTGTGTTTTGTTCATCAAAAAATCAAGCAAAATTGGATCAAGGAGGGTGACGAAAATAGCAGATTATTCCATCAAAGCTTGAAGGTGAGAATTAATGCTAATAGGATTAACACAATTCAGGACAGGCATGGCAATTGGAACCAGGATTATGGCCAGGTTATTGATTTGTTTGTGCAGCACTTCCAATCTTTTATGAATACAACATTACAACACAGAAAGCCTATTCGCAGCAAAATTATCAAGCAAGGGAATGTGTTGTCAGATGAAATGCGAAGCTGGTTAGACCTTCACTTCACAAATGATGAAATTAAGGTTGCTTTATGGGATATCCCAAATGAGAAGAGCCCTGGTCCTAATGGTTTCGGTAGCAAATTTTTTAAAGAGACTTGGGATGTGATAGGAACTGATATTTGCAATGCAGTCAAAGACTTCTTCAACACTGGCCAGTTGCTCAAAGTTATCAACAGTACCTCCATTACCTTGGTGCCTAAATGCAAATGCCATCTAAGGTGACTGATTTTAGACCCATTGCCTGCAGCGTAATGGTTTTTTAATGATTTTTGTTGAAAGTGACAATCTATCTGTAATTAAAATTTTGCAGGGTTCTTTCTCTAGTTCTTGGTCAATTCAAATACTTATGGATGATGTTACGTACCGCTCTGCTCCAACCCTTTGAATTGACCAGCATGATACTAGCCATATCTACTAAGAAGCTAATTGTTGTGCGGATTATTTCTTATCTTTTAGTCATTACGCCTCCGCTCACCAAGATATCGATCAATAAAATTGATGTTAAATTATCCTTTGATCGACTAGGTTACAATCTTGAGAGAAGATTGTCTAGTGAGTTGTATCTCGTTTACTTTACCATTTAAAAATATTTTAGTAATAAAATAAGGACGAAGACCTAACTTTTTTAAAATTTTAAAAATAACACTGCACAAAATATGCGATAAATTTTTGGAAGAAATGCATGAATAAATGAGAAGAAAGAACATTAGAATTTTCCAAACTATTGACCTTCTAATTTTGTATACTTTAAAAAATTATAAATGCAATTCGTGCATGATATTTATCATTTTACTGACATAAATTGTACGGAGGAGTAATTTTTAGGCATAAACAAGAGTAGTATGTATAATTAAACACAATTTTATTATTAAAAATTAATTATTAGATTTGTGTCACTTATGTTTACTGTTCTACTACGTTTTTTAATAGTGAATTTTCTTTATACTTGACATAAAAAAAAAATGCTAAAAGAAATCTCCTACTCTGTATAACCATTTTTGTAAYCATCTTTTTAAAATAATTTTTGCTATAACAAACCTTAAACTAAAAATTGTCTATGAAAACATCCGATGGCGTCATTGAAAGTTTGAATTGTATCTTTCCATTGATAAAGTGACACATGATCTTAAATTACAAGTACTTTTTAGATATGGAATATTGTTGGAATTGGATGCAAAAGGATACTACTTGTGTAGATTATTAGCACGATGAAGTATGCAAGTCCAATCCCACGAGCATCCCGTGGACAATACCATGCTTCCTGCAAGAAACCCGAGCTGGGCGAAACTTATGTACGATCAGCAATTACCAAACACACAACAACAAGGTGGGGTTGTTAACTTGTTTGTTACCTAGTTTATACATTGGACTATTAGAGATGTTTTGCTGTAGTAAGGAAGGTACTTTAATTGGGATTATAACTTATTGTTGGTTTTACTCTGACTTTACAAGAACTGAATTTCAATTTCTCGTGAAATTCAGACAAAAATTAACGAGTGTTTCTCTTGAAATTCAAACAAAAGTTTAAACATTGTGTATCATTAGATAAACTAAAAGTGAAAATGCTAAAGAATAACATGATGATGATGATAATAAGCATTTAATTATAGTAATTCTTGATTGATAATTCTCAATGAGTATTATAAACATGTCAAATTGAAATGAGTCACTATGAACAGAGTATGATATTGAAAAAAAAAAGAAACCTGTTCTCTTGCCCTTGAAGAGGCGCTGCAGAACATTTAAAAACAGGGGAAAAAAGAAGAGAGAGAAACGAGCAACGAGCCAGGAATAGATCAAAGGTTACATTGCCGATCATAAATAGGGGACTAAATACAGTACTACCCATACTTCCTAATTATACAGTACATTGCAGTTGCAGCCAAACCTCAAGAAAAACATACGCTATACATATACTCGTTTTATCTTTAAGCCTACTCTTCAGAGAAGTTACAGAAAGCTGCTTTATGCACTTCTAACTTTTTGTACAGAGTACAGAACCTAATCTACAAGAAAACTATGTGATCATTTGTAGCCTATACAATACAAGTACATTTACACTGATTCAACAGTCAGCGTGAAAGAAGTTATCTTCATGTCATCATTTCAACCAGCCCAAATACACACACTAGAGTACTCCGAACCCCAAATACGTCTTCATATCGGCTTCACTAACATCTTGTTACACGATCTCAGCAGACAATGTTAAACATCTCCAAAACCCACCTGTGACTTATACTACGATTATCAGACACACTAGACCACTAAAACGATGTATTAACACGTCACTTAAATATATGGAACCGTGAGACCATTCTGAGACATATTCAAATCAGCTTTTGAAAAATCCCCGCATCTAACTTTGATATTTATATTAATTTTCCACATCATAACTATTCTTACCATTATCAACTGTACTCTATAAATTGTTAATCGTTTTTGCACATCACTGTTGGTTGAAATTTATCCAAGTATAGGTATCCTTTTGCTTTCCAGGATCCATTTTTGTTCTGACAGGATACACAATCGATAAATGGCATGACCTGACAAGAATGAAATAATTAATAATGCCAAAAGCATACCCAGCGGAAACCAGCTTTAATCTTTGAGGTCCGCCTTTAACGCCAGACCATTTGCTGTTAGAGAGTCATTTTTCATGCACAGGCACTTGATTAACATATGCCCAAGAGGACCTTCTTAGACATCACCAGCATATCACTTGTCTGTGCAATTATTGTCTGTCACAAAGGCATGATAAGCATAAGCACCAGTCACTTTTTTTTAATAATTAAGCTTATTTAACTTTTCAGATTATCAGTACATAGGTAATAAACACCCAATCTATGGGGAATATGATTGTAGTCTGTGTGTAAATAAGGACTAGAGGAGGAAAATTTGATTTTTGAATTAGGAAACCTCAGTCCACATACCAGTCTCCTAAATAACACACATTAATAACGGAGGGAACATTTGGAGAGATGGATTTTAGTAGTACCTTGACAGTTTTACACCTTACACGATCAAAACCTCAAGTAACTCAATTCTCCCTTCGATCTATAAGAGATACTCCGTTTTTCCAGTAGCTCTGTCTTGTAGACTCGAATATTTTACTGGCAATATAGAAGGACAAGATATCGGGCTTTCTGACAAAACCATCCATACTTGGGGCCCCAACTACCTGCTTCCACATATCTACACAGAAAGAGAAGAACCCGTATAAGAAACTGAATTTCACCTTCAAAACACCCTTCACAAAATTGATTTTTCACACCAGAAAGCAAAGTCGCATCCTAGTTGCATAAGTGCAACTGATAGTTAGATAGGTGATCACATCTTGCCACAATTACAAAAAGATGTATTTTCTACATTTTCTACATCTTGCCACAATATTTCAAACCTTAATGGAATAAAGGTCAGGTAATAAGCTCAACCTATTACTTCCTCTGCTCTTTATTATTTTCTACATTTCCCTTATTTGGAAGTTTCAAATTGATTCCTACATTTCTAARTTTGGTTATATGTTATCYCTATCCTTCCCATCACATGGGTCGTGGTTCKTTGTTTTATATCCAGTAAGGTTGAGCATGTGTTATTTCAAGTCTTATTTTATGATTGTGGTTCTATAGTTATGCCAAGCTTCACTTAACCCATTCTCAAYTTGTGGAGTTCTAAGCTCTTGTCAAGTATGTCAATAAAAATCATCATCCACAATCATAAAATAAGACTTGAAATAACACATAGCAGTGCCAGAGAAAGCTTTCATAACAAAAAAAAAAAGGAACTGGTATATACTAATAGATTAACCTAAAACAGGAACAACGACCCTTGACTCCAAAGATGCAATATTTCAAACCCCCAGAATTTCAAATGTCTCCATATCACTTAATTATTTCTTTTACAATTATCATGTAGAACTGTGAAATCATTTCGATCCATATTCAGCCAACACCATTCAGTCATTCACTAGTCACTACATTACTGGRCAGTGACATACATGAACTTTTTGCAGATTAACATCAGGATTTTAACCAAGGGAGAGGGAGATATTGCAAAGATGGGAAGGGAAGAGGAGGAAAAGTACCTGCCGCCTTTTGAGCAAGTGAAAAAGAATCATACATCTGATAAACCCAGTGTGGCCAAAATGCTCTGGAAACAGCACGGAACTGATTTAAGCTTGCTGGCATGCCTCTCTTTTTCCACGTGTCCCCCTTCAGAGGCGATTCGCTTAATTTAGCTTTTCTCCCAACTCCTGAGGCAGCGTCTACACCCCTTTGGTACTTGGATCGTGATGAACCATCACTTGATTGAGATTTTCCCGAGTGAAACACCGAATCACAAGCACTTTTATCTTCATCACTACTTGTTGATTCATCAATCATATCATAAGCAGAACACGACTCAATAGCAGATTGATGCAATCTCATTTCGGACAATGAAAGCTCAGTTACAAAACTTTCTTCAGATTCAGCATCAGAATCATTGTTTGCAACTGCATCTCTGTGTCTCTGATACGGTGATTTTGTAGAATGGGAAAAGCTACGGTTGCTAAGGTTASTTAACGGAGGTAAGGATCCAAATGCATCACGTGGGGTCCTTAAAGGCAAGTCTTCTTCAATAACTTCAATCTCTCCACAAGGCTAGGGAGACAAATTTGTCAAAATAACATTTAATAATTAGATAAGAAAGAATCACAGCAGTAGTAATTACAAATTAAGTAATTAWACATTAGGTTTGTTCTTACAGCTCCATCAACATCAATCCAATGTCGTCTAACATGGAACCGCTGCTTTCCACGGGTGACCACGTTGACAGATCCATCCTCCAAACGACGGTATTGTCGAATCTGAAAGAGTGGTAATAAATTCAGATATATATATGAATTGTATGATCAAGAAACAATAAATTTCTACGTAATCTCTGATCCTGAGCATGGCCTCTCAAGTGGCTAGCCAAAACTTGTACTCCAAAAGCTTTTGTAGGTGGTAACCAAAAAGGATCAATATTTTTCTCGTAATACTTTTTGAGACCATCATAATCCATATCAAATTGGTACCAATTTTGCGCAGGAAAGTGTGCTACTCATGAAACAAAGTGCTAAAATTGTACGTCACAATGACATTTTATTGTAGGCTTCATGTTTCAGAATGACTTGTATATTCTCTAACCCTGAAATTAAATGTCCAAAAGGAGCTTTTAAAAAAAATGAAAATATTACCTCTGCAGTAGTCCCAACAGATGCAAACCTTAATCGTCCATTTTCAGGGTCCCTATAGACACGAACCTAAACAACATATCACAAATTTGCTCAAATATTTTTCAACTTTTGAATGGAATACCTGACTGAGCTAGCGAGTGATCAACGTACCACACCTATGGTATAAGGGGAATCAACCTGACCCATTGCTCTTTCTACAGCTACTATAAAATTTGGCTGAATAATTCTCAGAGGAGAGTTGCTTCCGGGACAATACCACATCCTAAATAAACAAAACATTTAAGGAAAATCAATTTATTATCAAAGGAGGAAAAAAAGACAACAAAAAAAGAAAAACTGATAAAGAAATGAATAAGACTAATATCAAAGAATTACAAATACAAACCACCTCAGAATAAAAATGTGGAGATCAGACGGCACGTATCAACAAGATGTCCTGTTGTAATGATGTCTTCCTCTGCAATTTCATTGGATCAGTGAAAACAAAAATTGAATACCCATTAAGTACAGAGAAATGGATTAGGATCATATCAATAAAATGTTAATAATAACCTACCACCAAATAGGTATCGTGACTCCAAGCATGTGTCGAAGTTAAATTCACCCACCCTGCATCACCATACCACAAGAATAGAGGTAACATGTAAAAATGCCAAAAGGAGAAAACGAAGGCCAAGTGCATTAAAAAATTACGCGATAGCTACAACACTATAAAGCATACAAATCATTCCTATTTATTATATTATTATGCTGAGAAGAAATATAAACCAACATTTCTGGTGCAACCACCAGCATTCCAGAGGATGAAGAGAGAGAGAAGAGAAAGCAACTATTTCTACGAGAACGTAAACTCACTGAGCAGACGTATGAAAAATTCAATGCGAAGGTAAATTGATATCAAAACAAGTAACCATCGTTATTGGAAGTGCCTTTGAAAGTGCAATAATAATGTTCATGTACAGATTTGAACACAGCTTCAATATGTCACGATAGCCTACATGTAAATTATCTCTTAAAACCTCCTCTTCTTTTTCCCCAAAAAATGGGAAAAAAATTACCTCCCTCCTTACGATATTACTTGAAACATTTTTAACTAGGAGGATTTTCTAGCAAAAATTCTTAATTGTAGATAGGTATATGATTAGAATAAATAAGAGAAAAAGGAAGATGTTAATAGTGATTTAAGATTAGGAAAAAATAGAAAGGAAAATGAATAAGTTATGGTTGTGTTAACTTGTAGATAGGGAAAGTACGAGAAAAAAGTTGAACAGTGAATAAAGTAGGAAAAAACTTACGAAGAGAATGTTTCAAGTATAGTAACAGCATTTATAGCAAATGTTTAAATAATATAACTTAGGGTACTTTAGTTAAAATGCACAGCAAAAATGGTTCACAGTTTGCCCAGAGTTCACCCCCTAATGTAAACCGAACAAGACTTTTAATTATTATAGAGAAATTGTACCAAAGTCAATATTCAACAATTCAGTTCATAAAAGCTCATATGCAAAACGCCTCAATGAGCATAATACTAAAATTGAAGAACAATCCCATCATCCCATGCATGCCGATCATACACATTTGCATGCTGCAACTACACAATGTCTAGTTTCAAGGCTTGGACTACATCTATACGATGGACACTAAACTTCCTTTGGTCCAGTAGAATAAAACCCCAACCCCCAAGCATACCCTACTAAAACCTGAGGCCAGACAAAATGATATTGAGCTCACCACAATCAAAAAAGGCTGCAGGTCTGCACAGTCACACACCATAAGCAATAAGCATCGCCCACAAAGTTCATCACTTCGTGTTGATTCTACTTATATTCATTTTAACATGCCCACAAATGCCACAAGTAAAAGAACCTTATACCTCACCATGCAACAAAACCACATTCTTTATTTCTAAATTTTGAATTTTGTATAAACCACTAATTACTTTATTTAAACTTTTCAAGGAGGTATTCTGACCTGCAACTATGCACAACTAAAGTCAAGTGTCACGTCATCTAACTTGATAATTTACAATTTATGCCAGCCTTCCCGTTGTCTACTGTAAAATACATCAGCACGCACAAGACCTACAATGAAATCCCAAAGGCAAGCGAATTGTTAATTGCACAAGTCTTTTACAACCATAGCTGTTGATTTAATAATAATTGGACTAAGTATGACCATGAATACAACTGAAGTATTAATTATCCACTGATTACCCTCAAACAAACTAAATTGACTACCCAATTACCAGGATGGAAAGAACAGAAACTAAAGGAACAAAATCAAGTCCAATGTCTTTCAAGCTTTGCTCATCAGTTTCCAATATATTGCCCATTTGATCTACACCTTATTAAAATCCAAACAAACATTATACTCAATCTTCTTCCTCTGTTAACATCCTCAGCCACCACATTTGAACATCAAGCCATATCAAAGTCAACCATCTTCCTATAAAGTTCTTCATTATGAGGATGTTGTACTAGAAAGATYCTTCATTAATCTAGCAGCCAGCATTACACTTTCCCTTTCTCTATTCCATGAGATTRACTGTTCTGTACTCCTATAGTCCCTATACTACAAAAGTGAAACTTGCCTTAGCAAAAGGGGTCATATTAAAGGAATTAGTAACAGTCTCCCGACAGCTAATGCTGAAACATCATGATAGTGAATGACATCAACAAAGAACAACACATTATCTTAAGTTCTTAACCTCTAACTCACAGAGGGTTTCCTAATCCAATCCTGTAATCATCCTAATTCTACAGAATAATGGAGTCAATTCAAATTGTCTAACCTAAAAAGATTGTCATTCTAGTCTGAGAAATTCTCATAAAAGATTTTATTGGTCTATCATACTCCACGATCAATACAAATTCACCTCATCTATAATCTACCGCCATGATGAACCAATTGAAGTTATCTCCCTCAGCACATCAGATCTTCAAACATTCTCATACCTATTCTCTATTTCATGATTAACTCCTTGAGTACCTTGTTGAATTCAATTTCATCCACCTGTTCACAAAAATCACAAGCCCCTCATCCTACAAATGAAAGCCACTGACTTCTAACATATTATAGCCATTAATTTCCTTTATTCACCACACAAATGGTAAAAAAATTGTCCATATGAGAAATTAAGAATGCAAAGAGGCAGTTATTCTGGGAGGTTTCCATAAAAAACTCAAAACTATAACTTGTTGAATATTGTCATGTCCAGCATCAACTTCTATGTTCTCAATGAGTACCTCCTTTTAACCTAATTTCTACTTATTTTAACTTCACAGCCTTGAACTTAGCTTAGCTGACTTATTTGAGCTGTAAAAAACTTAGGCATTGGTTTTGAGTGCATATTGTAGTTATGAAACATGTTGACCTTGGGTAGCTGTTATTTTCCTTAAACKTAACTTAAGCAGACTTATCGACCCTAAATTAAATATTTCGAWAGCAAAGAGAAAAAAAGAAGAAGGTGAAAGTAGCACAGCCTAAGCACACATACAAAAAAGCAGTGTGGTATAAATACACTAATTAAACAAAGATACCACAACCTCTATAGTAGTTTATTCAAGCAATATAGGGAGTACCCCATTCAATATTGTCATATGAATCATATACTATGACTGATCACTTGATCAGAATCATATACTATGACTGATCACTTGATCAGAATGCAAGCTCAACATCTAATTGGCATGCATGCATTCAGTAACTCAACTTGAATATTCTTCATTCAAAGAAACTTAACAAAAGCAAAGAGATTATATAAGAGCCAATACTTCAAAACATCGAACAAATTAAATAAACAAAAAAACTGAACAAGATAATCAATGTAAAAAAGTGAAGAATAATTTACATGGCATCATCATCATCAGAATCATAAGGCAATCCGTCAACTTCTTCAATCTCTAACTCTTCATCTTCGAGTTCTCGAATTTGCTCAATTTGGTACCTTTCTCTCTCCAAAATGAGACCTTCGTCCATTGGAGGGATGTATGGAAGATTCTGGGGACTAAATTGACGACTCATGATCAAATGGAGGGGGAAAAAAAAAAGAAGAGTAAAGTTTGCAATTTAAGTGAAACTATGGGAGTAGAATGATGGGAGGATGCTGGGTACAAAACGAAGACAAGGTCTATGCACATCCCCATTGATCTATGTAGCCCAATTCAGTTAGTGCAGTTCAGTTTAAGTTTGATTTGATGATTTGGTTACTTATATTACGAAGCATAAAATCTTAAAATGCGTGACTGTAAATAGATAACTCATTCTTAAGTATTTTTGTTGT
>SNQN01000362.1:96120-143163 GCA_008642245.1 Bassia scoparia | reverse complement strand
TATTATCAATAATATTCTTCTTTGTCAAGATATGGTCAGACATTATGGAAGGAGCTCAGTAAGACCAAGTTGTTTGGTCAAGTTAGACTTGTGCTAGGCTTATGATACAGTAGATTGGGTTTTTTTGCAAGATCTTCTAACCCACCTGGGTTTCCCTCTGCATTTCATCTCTCTAGTTATGCAATGTGTTTCTACTCCCAAGTATTCTTTGGTCCCCAATGGGACACCTCATGGCTTCTTCTCTCCAAAAAGAGGGCTCAGGCAAGGAGACCCACTTTCTCCATTGTTGTTTGTAGTTGTTATGGACTACCTCTCTAGGGTGATACAACATATGGTGACCCATACTGATTATCAATTTCATCCTAGGTGTCGACTCAGTAAACTCACTCACTTGTGCTTTGCTGATGATCTTATCCTCTGTAGTAAAGAGGAGTTGCTTTGCTGTCATGGTTGCTTTCAAAGTGTTTTCAGACTCTTCTGGGCTCAAGGCAAATATGCACAAATCTGAAATTTACTGCAAATGTGTTGTTCGTACTTTACACAAAGCTATTTTGGATAGAACAGGTTTTATTCAAGGGAGAATGCCTTTTAAATACTTTGATGTGCCTATCTCTTCTAGAAGGCTTGGTGTTAAGGATTGTGAGGTATTGGTGGAGAAAATGATGGCAAGGATTAGATGTTGGAGCTCTAGGCATATTTCTTTTGCTGGTAGGGTTCAACTGATTAATTCTATGCTCATGACTATACACTTGTATTGGGCTCAGGTTTTTGTGTTACCTCAAACTGTTATACATAGTATTGAGAGAGTGTACAGAGCTTATTTATGTTAGGGGAGTTGTTTTCTTACAAAGGTAGGTGCTGTTAGATGGGAGGAAGTATGTCGGCCTATTCAGGTAGGTGGTTTGGGTATTAAAAATACTAACTTGTGGAATTTTTATAATATTGCAAGACATGTGTGAGCCATAGCACACAAGAAAGACAACATGTGGATTAGATGGGTGAGTTCTGTCTATATTAAGGATCATGACTGGTGGTCTTATAGGCATCCTGTGGATTGTAATTGGGTTTGGATGAAAATCTGTGAAGTCAAGGATCTAATAGTTCTGCAAGGTCTGAAAGCTGTAATCATGAATATGCTGCATTTTTCTGTGTCTAAATTGTACAAAGCTATGGATAGCCAACATGAGAAGGTTCCCTGATGTGCTTTTGTGTTAAATAGGCTAACCATACCTAAGCATCGTTTTATAGCTTGGTTGGTCATGAGAGACAGACTTATAACCAAAGCTAGGTTGCTGCATATTGGTATTGTTGCTGATGACGTTTGTATTTTGTTTCGAGTTGAAAGTGAAACTTTAACTCATCTGTTTTTTGGTTGTCAGAAAATCCAGCCGTTAAGGGAGAAACTGAAGCGGTGGCTTCGTGGTTGGTTTAGTGCTTCTTATGTGCAAAGCCTCCGAAAGGTGCAGAGAAGCAGAGGTTCAAAGTTCCAGAAGTTTTTTTGCTATGCAGTTCTAAATGCAGATGTTTATATGACTTGGAGAGCCAGAAATGATATGTTTTGGTCACAATCTGTATTAGACTATAATATTCTTTTAAAACATGTTCATGATTTGGTGTTAGGGAGGGTTAGGGAGGTTCTGCCTTCTAAGCTTTCTAGGAAAGATGTTAGATGGTTTGATCTAATTTCTGCTTGTAATTAGTTTTGTTTTGGCCTTGGTAACTCAAGGGGTGCCAACCTAGTTCAGATGTCTTGTTTACCTATGGTTGTTTAGGGTGTAATGTTTTTTGGTGCTTAATGGATTTTTATTTTACCGAGCAAAAATAAAAAAAAGGTCATTTTATGGGTGTCACATGCAGGCCAATGTATGATGAAAAAGGGAATTGCATGTTTGATGGGAAACTTGGTATCTTCCCATTTGTGTTCAGAGAACAAGCAAAAAGGAGGAGCAAGAACAAAGATGCAAGGACATGGGAAACCAAGATATGCAAGAATGTAACCAAAAATATAACAAGACAGATGATTATTGAGAATATTCTTCCATGCATTAGGGAAAAGTGGCATGATTGGTTGTCAAAGGACATCCTCATTCAACAAGACAACACAAAGGCACATATCAAGGATGATGATCCACAGTTCAGAGAGGAAGCCACAAAGGATGGATTCAACATCCATCTAATTAACCAACCCCCACAATCACCAAACTTCAATGTTTTAGACTTGGAATTGGCACAATTTAGGTCACTACAGAGTCTATTCAACCAATCATTTCCTAAGGACATTGATGAAGTTCGTGCTAAGGTGAAAGAAGCATATGACAACTATGACACACTGAAGTGCAGGTATGCATGGATTACCTTGCAATATTGCATGGTGGAAGCTCTCAAGGACAAAGGAGGCAACAACTATAAGATCCCACACATCAACAAAGCAAGGCTACAAGGAATAGGTCAGTTACAAGATTAGCTTGAGGTGGATGAGGACATAATCAAAGAGGCAATCAAGTACTTGGATGCACTTGGAGGAGACACAAATGATGAACAGTTTGAGGAAGTTTATGATGACTGATGCATGCATTAAATTTGTGTAGGTTTTTTTCAATTCTAAGATAATTTTAGTATGCATTTAAATTTGTGATGGTGTTTTGCTTTTGTAGCAAATAAGATTAGTATGCCTTTAAATTTGTTAAGGTCTTTTGCATTTGTAAGATAACAAAAGCCATTAGTAAGAAAAGAATTGTATGGCTTTAAATTTAGGAAGGTCTTTTGCATTTTTTAACATAAGAATAGTATGGAAAAGTGACTTTTTGCTAAACCCATCAGATATTGCATCTCTCATAACACTTGCCTTAGTTGTTGTTTGGGTCAATGGTTTTTCTTCAATGTCAAGTTGTGGTGAAAAGTTTCACCACAACTGTGACAGAGCACATCAACCCACTACTACAACCTCAACAATGACATGAGTTGAGCCTCATCATCCTTTGGGTGGACATAATAACACACAAAGCAGTACCATTGGGGGGCTCATCAACACAAGAAACACTTCAAAAGCACACACATACACAACATCCAATCGATCAAGACCCCTTGTCCTCTCAGTTAGTCATCGAGGAGCACAATTAAGCCAAGTCCCTTCTAAAGTTGTCATCACCCATCATACAACAACACAACTCACAAATGCAAAGGCCAACAGTTCCATAGTCACTCCAACATTCACAAATGCAAAGGCAAATAGTCCCATAATCAGTCCATGTTTAAAATTGCAACAGATCGTGTAATCATTAATTTAACCAAATGAACAATTTCAACCAACAAATTAATCAGTTCATGTATAAAATTTAAACAATTCCAACCAACAAATTAAGCAGGTCATATAATCATCAAATTAAAAGTTAGGGTTTAGGAGGCAAACACAAATCAATCTTGGTCGGCTTCTTTCCATAAACATGGGGGCACTTGATCAATCAAGTCCAGAAGGCTCATGTTTGCATTCATAACGTCAGCATCAGAGATCAACTTCTCCTCGGACTGCACCTCCTCAGAATCTAGATCAAACATCCAAGATGGGCCACATCCGTCATTCTCATGTTTCTCTCCAAGGTACTCAATTGATGAATCACCTGGACTGTCATCATCATCAAAGAATTGGGGCTCAACTTTTACCTTGCCTTTCTCGATTTTCACTGGTTGTTTGAACTCATCACCACGAGTCCATCCAGTCACTCCCCTCTGTAATCGACCACCAAGCAAAACCTTCCCACCTTCGTCAGCCACTATCTTCCCCCTCTGCAATCGACCCCCAACCTTCACCTTCCCACCTTTCTGAGCCACTCTCTTCCCCCTCTTAATGGATGCCCTCCTCTCAAAGTCAAGAAGGTCAGCCCCAACAGTAGGCCGGAAGACCATAAACAAGCACTCTCCCCTCTTTCTCTTCCTCCTTACAAGCCATACGAGATCTTTTAACAGGCAACAACTTTTCCAACCTCACCTCCACTCCCCTCTACTCGACCTCATCCCTTGCTCCCCTCTTTCTCTTGTTGCCCTCATTTTTGGGGTAGAGGACATTCATCAAGGCTACTGTTCTTCGAAACCCAAGGAAGTGTTTCACTTCCCCAGAATTCAAGAAATTCGAGGTGGCTTCTAGGACACCAAGATGAAAAAGATCGAGCAAGAAGGCCAAGAATGGCTTCTCGGGGTCATCAATGGAGTTGTGGAACTCAACCGCCAGAGGCCTAATGTCATACATGTTTCCAAATCAAGGAGAAGAAGGAAGATGAAGGAGCAAAGGAGATTTGACGGAAGAAAAAAATTGCGAAATTAGGGCTTTTGGAGGAACGAGAAATAAGAACGAGGATGATTGTAAGATGGACGAAGGAAATCCGAGTATTTCAGAGCAAGAAATGAAATTAGGGTTCGAATTGATTAGGGATGAGGATGATTGTGGAATCGCAAGTGAGAGGGAGGCAGAGCAGCGAAATTAGGGTTCATGCATTAGGAGAGAGAATATGAATTGGGGATAGTTGATGAGTTAGTGAGGGTGAGTTAATAGATGAGGGTAGGTGGGAAGATATTAATCAGATGATGTGTCATCTGATTTTTGGTGAGAATCATTAAATTAGGGTAGGTTGGATTCGTATTAAGTGTGGGAAGTAATTTTGTATTAAGGGGATAAGTAAGGTTATATATGTCATTTTGCTCTTAAAAAGTTACCAAAACACGAAAAAAAATACAATTGTTGAATGTTTTTTGTTACACCCAATTAAGGAAATTGTTGAATATTTTTCGTTACGGAGGGAGTAATATATAAAGATTGTATAAAAGGAGGCAGAATTAATAGTGCTAGGACACTACTAAAAAAACCTTTTCGCATCGCCTATGGCCCGTCGCAATAGCCCCAGACACGGTAGGTGTCATACCTAACACGTCGCCTCTAGAGGCGACGCACTAGGTATGCTTATGTGTCGCCTTCAATATACGATGCGACAAAAACATAATAGGCGACGCGATCGGTAGTACATACGTCACCTCTAATGTAAGAGGCGATGCGATGGATAACATATGCGTCGCCACTAATGTAAGAGGCGACGCGATAGGTAGCTTATGCATCTCCTCTAATGGAAGAGGCGACATGATAGGTAACATGTGTTTCGCCTCTAATGTAAGAGGCGACGCGATAGGTAGCATATGCGTCACCTCTAATGTAAGAGGCGATGCGATAGGGATCATATGTGTCGCCTCTAATGGAAGAGGCGATGCGATAGGGATCATATGTGTCGCCTCTAATGGAAGAGGCGACATGATAGGTAACATGTGTTTCGCCTCTAATGTAAGAGGCGACGCGATAGGTAGCATATGCGTCACCTCTAATGTAAGAGGCGATGCGATAGGGATCATATGTGTCGCCTCTAATGGAAGAGGCGGCGGGATAGGTAGCATATGTGTCGCCTCTAAAGTAAGAGGCGGCGCGATAGGTAATATATGCGTCACCTCTAGTATAAGAGGCGACGCGTTAGGTAGCATATATGTCGCCTCTAGTGTAAGAGGCGACGCGATAGGTAGCATATGTGTCGCCTCTAATGTAAGAGGTGATAGGTAGCATATGTGTCGCCTCTAAGATAAGAGGCGACGCGATAGGTAACATATGTGTCGCCTCTAAGAAAAAATTAAAAATAAAATAAAAAAACGAAATCAAAAATCAAAATAACATTTAAAATTCAGTTACCAAAAGTGGAATGAGCACAAGAGAATCAAAGAGAAAAACGATAACATGAGCAACGATCTAAGTAGAGAAACCAATGTAGCAAAACGAACAGTAACAACAGCCCCGACCCTGGACAAATCGAGACGAACTGACGGGCAACGCCCACAAACCACGGCCAAGTGACGAGCAGTAGAAGCCATACAACGAGCAACAAGTGTCCACGAACCACGACAAAGTAATTTGGTAGAAATTTGGGAAATTGGGTGTAATTTTATGTGAATTTTAATTTAGTCGAATTAGGTTTTGAGAAATTGGGGATTTAGAGATGAATAGAAGAATACAGTTTTGAATGAAATGAATAAGGAAAAGGCTGGGAGGAGTGAGTGTGACCTACTGCACCAACACTGATCTAGGAAGAGGGTGAGCTGCAAAGGTCGTTTTCTAGTTCTATATATGAGCCTACGAGCTTGCTACTCTGATTCTCCAAGAGTTTTTATTAGGGTTTGAGGAAAGAGTTAGAGTGTGAGTGTGATGGTGAGATTGAGTTATAGAAGATAAGGTAGTGTTTTGGGCTTTTGGGCCTCATTTGTCATAATTTAATTTTATTTTTAAAAAAAAAACAATATATCTACATCTATCGTGTCATATATTATCTTAGAGGCGACGCAATAGGTTCATATATCTAATACATCAAATATTACATTAGAGGCGACGCGATAGGTTAACTATCTAACGTGTCATATATTATTTTAGAGGCGATGCGATAGGTCATGTCTAATGCGTCATATATTACAGTAGAGGCGAGGCGATAGGTTAACAATCTAACGTGTCATATATTATTTTAGAGGCGACACGATAGGTTATGCCTAACGCGTCATATATTACATTAGAAGCGACGTGATAGGTTAACTATCTCAACTAGTGATGGCAACGGATCGAATCTGGACCGGATCCTACTGGATCCAGATCGAGATCCGATCCGTATCCGTCGGATATTTTTTCTTAGGATCCATATCCATATCTGACGGATCTTACGGATACGGATCTTAAACGGATCTAAAACGGATTCTACGAATAATTGCAAAATTTCGCCTATTTGAAGTTGCCAAAACAACATTTAATAAATTCAAGTCTTCCATACATTTTTTTTTTGGGTAGTACACACTACAAGTCTAAAAAAACAAAAATATATGTATTATTTAAAAACAAAACGGGTAAACGGATCCGGATACGGATCCTATTATTATACCCGAATCCGTATTCGTTTTACTGGACAGGATCTGTATCCGACCCGGATCCGTAGGGTCCAAAAATTTAGGAACCATATCCGTTAAAACGGATATGGATCCGCGGATCCGGGGCGGGTCCAAGATCCATTGCCAACTCTAATCTCAACGTGTCACACATTATTTTAGAGGCGACGCGATAGGTTATGTCTAATGCGTCATATATTACATTAGAGGCGATGCGATAGGTTAACATATCTAATGTGTCATACATTTTTTTTTGAGGCGACGCGATAGGTTATGACTAAAGCGTCATATATTACATTAGAGGCGACGCGATAGGTTAACATATCTAACGTGTCATACATTTTTTTAGAGGCGACGCGATAGGTTATGTCTAAAGCGTCATATATTACATTAGAGGCGACGCGATAGGTTATGTCTAATGCATCACCTGTTATATAATATGCGACACAAAAACATTATGCGTCGTCTATTACCTAAAAGGCGACGCGATGGGTTCTTTCAAAATTATTCTCAACACTAACGCGTCCAACATTATGAGAAGAAGCGACGCAATAGCTTTATGCATCGCATATTTTACACGTGCGACGCATTAGGGGTGGTGTGTTAGGTGTTTTTTGTAGTAGTGGGAAGAAACACTCATGCATGGAGACTTGATGTTTTGTAATTGTTGTTTAGCTTGTTATCAATATTATAGATGAAGAGAGTGAGTGATAGCTCAGGTGGTTAGAGTTTCTCTCTCGATTCCAGAAGATCCTGGGATAGATTCTCATTCCCGCCTTAGCTTGTGGCTCTCTATACACCAAAAAATATATATTATAGATGAAGAGAGTGAGGGATATATAGTTCAGTTGGTTACAGATTACACACCGGTATTAGGAGATCTTATATAATGTTGGACACGTTAGCCTACCTAACGTGTCCCTTCTTATGTAATGTTGGACACATTAACCTATTTAACGTGTCCCTTCTTATGTAATATAATGTTAAACACATTAGTCTACCTAACGTATCCATTCTTATGTAATGTTGAACACATTAACCCACCTAATGGTCATCTTCAATTAAGGCTATCATGTCCCTTCTAAGCATTGATGGGACGCTTATACCTATACCTACCTAATGTGTCCCTTGGGAAGGGAAGCATTAGGTGAGCACCTATAGTGTCAGTAGCTATTGTGTCCCCCTAAATTAGTCACGATAGATCATTTTGAGGGGACACGATAAGTGTTTTTTGTAATAGTCATTTCTACCCTTGTGTCACGCATTCTAATCCTATCCTAACAATATAAAAAGCGCCTTAGGAGTTACTGTTCATTATGAACAGTGCGCGGACCATTTTGCACCCTTCATTTGCTGATTATTACGGATACTGCCATTGCTTTGCTTTGTGATTTGTTGTCGATCGTTCATTTCTCTCTCTCTTCCTCATCTCTTTCCTATTCATTCTCCTTCCATCTCTTCCCTCCTTCTCATCATCCATTCGATTTACTTCATGCGTTTTCCTTGAGTTTTCAAGTTGTAGATCATGGATTATTGATGTTTGATAACCACATGTGACCCAAGGGGTTCAAGAAGTCGAATTTCTGTTGCAAATCATGGTTTAGGGTTTTCAGTTTTGGGGTATGCGATTTTCTGGGTTCTTCCTCATATTATTCTGAATCACTGCGACCTATGAGACCGAAAAAAGGATTTCCTTGTTCGATGAAGTGTGTGGTGTTTTGTTAGAGGTATGTGCATCTATTGATTTTATTGTTTGTTGAGTAGATCTAGGGTTTATGAATTCAATTACAGTTTCAATTTTATTTCATTTGATTTTTATTGGTTGATTTCCGTTAATTTTTTTTGAATGCTTTTTCGATCATGATGATGGCTGCTGAGCAACAAGAGGGTTTTGATTTTGGTTCAAGTTATGATTTCGATTTGTCTAATGCTGATGTTAACGATGATGATGATGATGATGATGATGATATCGCAATTGGATTTGATGCTTTTTTTGATATTTAACAAACAAAGTAAAAGTCGGCAACAACACATCGTTCGGCTTGTCAACAAAAAGTCAGGTTAGCTCAAAGCAACTCTGTAGCTGGTTGTCATTTTCCTTCAAAATTATAAAATTCCTAAGCCTAATTGAAACTGGCAATGTTTTGTACTACCCTCAAAGGCTTATAAGCTATTAACGATGAAATTCTATACAACAGAAATACAGAATCAAAGTATAGCATTAAATTCCATATTAATTCTCAATTTATAAAAGTAAAACAGAAGATCATAAACAGAAAAATTGAATAACTAATGATAGGAGCACTAAAAACGAATAAAAAGACAGAAATTGAAAGAAAAAAGAGTAGAAGACCTTATATTTGCGAGCGAATTCCGAAATCAAAATTAGAATTGAATTCCATAATAATTTCTCAATTTATAAAAAAAACAGGAGATCCTGCAATCAAATACTTCATCAATCATTCTGATTATCACGATTGGAGAAGTTATTCAATGTTTTTGTGAAATTCAATTGAAGAGAATGAATGGATGAGTGAACTCACTCTGGCAGCAACAGCAGTTTGAAGGCCTCCGATTCCCGGTCTTCGCTGAGGTTGGGATTTTGGGGTTTTAAATTGGGGATTTATGTTTGTTATTTTGAGTTAGGGTTCATACTTGTGCTCGATTTGGGGGGTTTGCTTTTGAACTTCTTCTTTCATCTATGACTTTCGCAAATTGGTTTTTATATTTTCCGTTGAATTTAGGGATACGTGGGTATGGTATGCTTCGGGTCTTGTTTATCCTGCTCTTTTGTTGTAGTTACTTTTGGTAATTTTCTACTTCCTTTCTCGTTTTAATTGTTGGGATTTTTGAATTTTGTTTTGTTTGTTGACACATTTTGTTTTCTATATTGAGTTTTTCGGGGAATTTTTGGAGGTTTCATTTTGTGGGTTGTTTAGTGAAGGAGATTGAATTTAGTGAAAAGTGAGTGTTGTGTGTGATAATATGATGGCAATGAGCTACTGACAATTGTTTGATGATGCACGCTAATACAATTGTAAGCGCTGCTACAATTGTTTGATGATACAAGGCTTGCATCATTGTTCATTCATCAGCACTTCGTACAATTAGAAGTAACTGTTAAGGTATTAATTAGAAATGCATTTTAGTTACCCCGGTCTCATTTTATTAAAACCTCACTTTCAGATGATTCAATTAATCTCACTTTCTGGATTTAGGTGTGGATTCAGTATTAGATATTGAGCTCTTTCCATCAAGGGCTTTGCGTGTTTCAAAATTGAAAGATCGGTTCYCAGGATTGAAACAAAAGGCGCAACATCACACATTGTTCGGACCGGTGATTGTTAGATTCATATTTTTGTCCTCTTGCTGCTATTAGTTGTTACTTACATGTATGTGCAAGTTTGAAATTAGAATCATTTTGAAAGGTTACTCAATTTTTAGATATACTTCTTGAACATATAGGGTGGTGGAGTTAATACAGAAGCTTTGCAGCAACCGAAAGAGATGCTTCAGACAAGGCAACATGAAGTTTAAATTCAAATTCAAATTCTATAATTCATTTTACCTACTATTTATTTGTTTGAGCGATTTCGGAAACCCTTCGCTAACCTTTTTCTCTTGCAGCGTGATGAMGAGGATATGGTTAAGAGTAGTCAAGCACCATCTCGCTCTCAGGTAATTTGAGGATTTTAATTTTTTTTGCATTTGGCTTAGCCACCTGCTAAAATTTATCACTTAATTCCTAATGAACAATGAATTCATTCATTTGATGATATGACTACATTTGGGACAACTATCAATTAGAAATTTAGAAGTAGCAAAGCCATTTTGTCAATGTATATTAAACAAATTTATACTACATTTTGTCACTGTTTCTTTGTCAAAGATTACACGTTTTGTCAATGCATTTTTTTCATTGTTTGATTTATGTTGTGAATTCTGTTTGTTTGATTTAGGCCGGCTTGAAGTTGTAAACTACTAAACTTTGTGTTTTGCTGATTTTCGAAAAAATAATCAAAAGTGTTGTCTTTTCTGTTTTTTAGGGGTTCTTTCAGTTGTGTTAGGTGGGATTAGTATAAAGTTTGTTTCCCTTAATTATCCACTATTTCATAAATTATGGTAGTTCTTGCAAGCTTTGATCAGGCACATTATGGACAGTGACATTGATTTGGGTGCTAAGAAATAGGTGATACAACTGAAGTTCATTTCAATATATTATGTGAATTGGGTTCATTACCAGTTGGATTTGAGCTGATACAATTGATATGTCATTGATGATTGATTGCTGGATGAGGAATGTATAGCAGACGCGTCTAAGGTCGAGATAGAATTGTTTTTGATGTGATTGTAATATCCTTTTGGATTGAGGGATTGATAAGGAGTAAGAGGACCTGAGGATTGTATTCTGTTTTAGAGCATTTTTTATCGAGGAATGATTAAACTTTGGGACTGGTTTGTTGCAAGCTGAAATTGATGAGATGATTTGGGCGAATGAGAATTTTTGTGAGAGAAGTTGGTCGACGTTGCAACATTCAGTAG
The DNA here is from genome assembly GCA_008642245.1 of Bassia scoparia. Lineage (NCBI taxonomy): Eukaryota > Viridiplantae > Streptophyta > Magnoliopsida > Caryophyllales > Amaranthaceae > Bassia > Bassia scoparia. The sequence continues at coordinate 131,670 of SNQN01000362.1, read as the reverse complement.
CATTGGGTGCGAGTTCTTAATATTTCTAAGCCTTTTCAATATGGATTAGGAACAGGGTGTGAGTAGGGTATGTTGAGTAAAAGTCTTGAACCTCTTGGTACCTCAGGCATTCCAGAAACACTAGGCTTTTGCCAAGAAATAAATTCATCGTTGAAAGTCATAAAATGTGCAAAGTGAAGGCTTTGAGAAAYTGAGTTTGTAGCTCTCAGCATATAAATATGGTCCTACATTGCAACATTTTGGTTCCATGTGCTCTGTATTATGTAGGATAATATGATACTATTCTTCATCCTTTCTCCTGTTAATGCTTGAATTGGGTTTCCTCTTGCATATCTTTTGTTACTTGCATTGCATCCTGAAACTTACCATAATTCCTCAGTCAACTAGAGAGCCCATTAATTGTTTAAATTACTTGGCTAATGTTGAGTAAGTCCATTTAGGAGCTGGAGGCAGAGGAACAAGGTTTATTTTGAGAAAAAAATCTATTGATCTGTTGATAAATAGTTGGTTGGGGGCTAGAATGCAAATACTTTCAAGTAGAAATAGAAATAGGATTTATTAAACATGGTTATGTTTCTTAGCTTCTCATGACTATGAGACTATGAGACAGATTATGTGTTCTTCATTCGAGCAATGCATTCAGTAATTTAGGATGACACTGTGAGTGACATCAATCAGATCTTCCACAAGCATCACGCCCATCAGATAAGCGGCCAGAACAAGGCAAGCACCATACACACATGAGAAACTTGCTCCATCAGAGGACCGAATTTGTCTGACACCTTTGGCAGGTCTTATAATAAACATTAGGGAAATAACTACCATAGTGGGTCCAACAGTAGGAAAAATAGGAGAGAGAAATCAAAGGAGCTAAAAAATGTTAAATTTCAATGTAATCAGATTTTTCTCTCTTCATCTTATTCCCATGATTTTTGCCCTTTTCTTGCTTCTTGATCTGTGATTTTTTCGTAGATTTTCTCCTGTAATTATTCATTTTTTTGGGTTTTTTTGTGCTGTCTTTCTAGGTTAAGTCTATTACCGAAGTTATTGTTGATTTGTTGAATGTTGATCTATAATTAGTGTTAATTATTTTGGATTGATTGAGCTACAAAAGATTKKATTTTAATGGTTGATTTATGGTTAAATTTGCAATACTAATGTTKCTAGATTAACAACAATCTGGTGATGGCTAATTTTTAAGTTGCTCATTTGTAACTTCAATTGCAGAGATGGCGTTAAGCATGAAACAAATGGCTCTCCTAACTTCCTTCTTTGGCTTTTGCTCCTTTTTATGTGGTGTCATTGCCGAAAACAAGAAGGTAAACACTTTTATACTCCCCCCATCTATTTTTACAGTTTGCTCGTCTTTTACTTTTGTTAACATACATTATGTTTAGGGAGTAGTCGGAGTACTACAAAAAAAAATCAATTAATCATTTCAAAACCTTAATCCCAAGCTCGCTCCTACAAGTTGCAATTCGCTGTTATTTGATTAACGTTAGTTTATCATTGATCATTGGTTTTTTATTCACGAATTTAGGTGAATCGAGATAATTTTATTGATTTGAATTTAGTATATTTGATGATTGTTTTGTATTGCAAGTGGAGGAGTTTAATAAATTGCCACACTGAACTTAACAATTGTGATTTGTGAACTCTGAAGAAATCTATGCGGATAATAGAATTGATTTTTGATCGATTTGAAATATTGGCATCTTACTTTGACTTTACGAACTAAACATTGATACAGTGATGCAGGATTCTCTTTATATTGAATTTTAATTGCTATAAATCTTGAATGTTTGATTATGAAATTTGCTGAAATTGATGAGTATGTATTGAGAATCAACATATGCTAGGTGAATGATCAATAATACATTCAGAGAAATTGAGAAACTYCTGAAATTGYCAAATTTTATTGAGATAATGGCYGAGTTGTGATTTAGGAGAGGAGAAACCGGATTTTGTATTGCTTAGGATACATTACTACTCATACATTATATAGACAAACTAGACCAAAAAATAAGTCTAAACATCGATACATTCCAATTTCAACAAAGAATAGTCACTTTGCCTTTTTTTTATTGATGTGTGTTTTTTTCTTTAAATAACATATATTTTGATCCATTTTATTAGATACATATTATGATTTTATTGGGATACTAGAACAGCATGATGCAATATTAGTGGGGAAGCAACTCGAACAAGGGCGGTAGCTGAACATGTTATGTAATCTCTTTGATACTAGGGTGAGATGATATGTTTATACCTCAAGAGAAACAATTGCAAGAATCTTTGTAATGTATACCTATACAATTCTTCTAATGAATGCCCGTTAAAGTTCTTGCTCATAAATTATACCTGTCTCTTATACACATCTAGATGTGTATAAGAGACAGACGTTATAGTGATGTATGATCCACCATTTAAGCTGAAACCATCTCTTAATACTATTAATTAAAGACCTAGATTTTTTGAATCAGTCATTTCTTGATTCACCAACTGTATTAAACACTAATGTGAACATATTTTTTAACTTTTTTATAATGGAAATTAAATGAGAACAGGTTGACTTTGAGTAAAATATTAATCCTAAAACGTAACTACTAACTAGTAGTAGGAGTAGGTCGTAGAGTGAGCCTTCGATGGCATGCATGTTGTGTCAAATTTTTTTTCCCACGATAATAATAATCTATTTTAWACATTACTTGATTTCTTTCTTCTTTTTTTATTTAATTAATTAATTAAACATTAAACTTCAAGTATTTATGTCAAAGTTGGTACTTCACCATTCATTCATCTTCAGAGTGACCTATCGGCATTTTAGGGGTACGTTGCTCCTCCTCTCTTTCTCTCTCTCTCTTTCCCTCTCTCTTGGCATAGTAGTTAGAAATGATTTATAATACATCGTACTTGTTTGAATCGAGTATTGATTTTGATTTTATTAGCATTTTTGCATTATAATAACATTAATAAGGGCATTAGTACATACATAAAAGAACGAACCTCTCACCTCTGAGATGTGTTTTCTCATAACACGTCATACTCGCACAAATCTCATCTCAAACAAACCTATCACGAATAATATATAGACAACCTTTTTAAGATTTATATTAGACATATTGTTACCATAATGCTTCGTATCATAGTTTATATTTTCTTTAAAGTATTTGGTCCATCAAAACTCCGCATCAACATTTACAACCCACCCATCAGTATTTTTATACCTTTTCCATAAATGAATCACTACTGTCAACAATAAGAAGTTTATTTAGGAACGACCACAAAATATAATATCATAATAATAAAAACCCCTTATTGCTAACAATATAGAGTACTCGAATCTATTTTTAATTAGATTGAAATTACATATGTTGCAGTTAGCAGGCGGAATGGGTGATGAAACAATGGACATGGTATCTTCCCTACGACACAAGCTTAATTCCTTGCCTAAAACACGCCCTAAGCATTGCCTTTACAAGGTCCCTGAACATATACGCAAGGTAAGAATGTTATCAACCTTCAATTGGCCCAATTTACTACAAAAATTCCTCTCTTAAATCTTCACAAGATCGAGCTTAAATTGAGGCATCTTGAATGCTTCTTAGAACTCGGCTACCAAAACTTTGGTATGTTTGCTAACACCTTAGCACGTTACATCACTGTGGTACAAGAATGGCACGATGAGGCTCGTTCCTACTATGAAGAGAAAATCAATCTTTCGCGAAAAGAGTTCGTTGAGATGATGATGATCGATGCTGCTTTCATCATCTATTATTTTTTGTGCCATAGTAACAGTGGATTATCTGTGCCTGTGGATCCTATGCGCAAAAAAAAATAGCATGGATGGTTAAAGTGGAACAAGATTTGTTTTTGCAAGATAATCAACTCCCTTTTTTTGTTCTTGAAAAATTATATGACATAGCATTTGGAAAACTATACACTATTAGCTTCAAGGATCTTACTTGTAATTTCATAGGCGAAACTTATATTCCTGGGAGAGAGGCTGCTCGTACGATAGGTAGAGCCAAAGTTAGGGATGCGCCTTACATTATGCATCTCGTCGATTTTTTGAGAATATGTTGCTTGCCTCCCAATCGTAATCCAAACCAAAACCGCGAAAACAGAAATTGTCTCTGTTGCCTTCCGACCAACTGTGATTTGTACAAAAAACAGGCAAGCATATTGAAAAACAACATCGAAAGTAGGATTTGCTGCTTTTTTAACAAGCAGAGTCGTCGTTTAAAACAAGATCAGAAAGAAAACGACGAATTGAAGAGTCCCAATTTCCTAAAAGGAGTTTGAAGGAGCTTAAGTCAACCGGAGTACAATTTGTGGCCGTTGATAGCAAGAATTTACTAGACATCAAATACGAAGGCGGGGTGTTACAAATCCCGACATTGACAATACAAGACACAACGGAAGCTATTTTGCACAACATCATATTCTTCGAGCAATGCCAGTATTTCAACGACTCCTATTTTATCGACTATGTATTCCTCCTCGACGCACTAATCAACACCCATGAAGACGTGAAGATACTAGTTAAAGAAGGGATAATCAAGCATTGGCTTGGAAGTGAAGACGAGGTGGCCGCCATTGTGAACCGTCTAACACGGTACATAATGATATATACTCCAAACTTTTATTATTCTGATATTAGCCAACGCCTGAATGCGCACGCGTCGACTAGGTGGAATAAATGGAGGGCTATACTGAAGAGAGACTACTTCAATCATCCATGGTCAAGCCTTTCTGTGGGTTATTTAGTCATTCTTCTTGTTCTTACTATATTACAAGTTTATACTGGTTTTAAGCATTAGTTAGTTGATTGATGTACAATTATTAACTTGCATTTTTCTTTTTCTCGTCATTTTACAAGTTATGTTCTTCAATCAGGGTATTTAGCTAGCTACATCTAAATTTATGGACATAAATAAGATTTTTACCTAATTATGGAGCATGCAAGACATTTTTCAACCCCTCGATAGGAGGAAATACGTGTGAGTAGATAAAAAGAGGGTGTATAGAGCGAGTATCATGTGGTGGGAGTCTACGATATGACTACTATTTTATGAATAGCTGCAATTGATTTATCACTTCTTGTGGTATCCAAGGTATTAAATTAGGATGGATCGGACTGAGCAAGACTGAGGCCCATGGAATTAAAATTTGGATACAGCCTCATAAAATTTGTGAATTAAAGCATGCTTGACATGAAGTGGGCCTGGCCCAATTGTATCATCCATTATTTTAGGATTTTGCTGACATTGCCACGTCAAAAGAGGAGAGTAAGGAGACCAAGACGGGTAAGGCGGTGAATGTTGATTACCATGTAAACCTCCACCATTGCCTTTGCTGCCCCTCCCGCCGGAGCCACGCCTAGAAAGTTTGCGGTTGGTGTAGCGCTTATTTGACGAACGTGCAAGCTATGTTGTCATCACCCATCACACGAACATAATAAACATGATATACATTCGGATAAACATTAGACTATTAGACATATTAAAATGAAACATTTGAATAAATATTATTTTAATTTATAAAAAAAAGTGCTAACTTTATACATTTTACTATTTTAGTACTTTGCAAGCTAAGTTTGTGATATACGTAAGTGAATGACTGAACACTGTGAACCTACTTACATCAATCAGAATCGCAATCGTATACATACATCAATCTGGGCTATTTGTGCACTAGCTACCTGATTGGCAATGCGATTCAGTATTTAATGTACAAATGAGGATATCACCTTCCGGTGATTCCAAGCATTGCTCGAACATAGATTCGAACCGTTTTAACATAACACTCAAGGGAATCGGTCGAGTACTGGAACACAAAACCAGTATCCAATAATAATAGAGAGCTTAATAGAATAGAAGAATTGAATTCATGTATCACCGTTATGTTATTGCATTACCATTAAACAAGCAGATATCAAATGTGCTGCAACCTTGCAGTTGTAGAATAATGATATAGTCAGTCTACAAATTGACTGATCGATCAAACCTTACAAGTGTTACAACACAATGCACAGGATAGCAACCCACTTATTTAAAGCCAGTTACAACTTGCAATACAGTGAGTATCAACATCACGATTGCATACACAACAGAAATAGCTGCCCAAGGATGGTTAAAGTAATCGTGCTTAAGAATGGCCTTCCACCGATTCCAAGGAGTGTTGGCGTAAGCATTCAATGCTTTACATATTCCTGAGTAGTAGAAGTTCGAGCCTTTCAATCTGACCTGCTTGAAGATCTTGCTGAACAGACTCGCCACTTCTTCGTTATTGCCTAGCCAGTTCTCAATCACTCCACTTTGCACAAGTATGGCAACATCCTTTGGGGTGTCGATCAGACTATCCAAGAATGCAAAGTAGTCAATSACYTATGAATCGAAGTAAAAATGGCACTGCTCAAATACCATGATGTTTCGGAACAATATTTCTGTATCATCTGTCACCACAAACCGCGGAATCTCCAAAACCCCTTTTTGGAATCTCACATCAGGTAAGTACTCACTGTTGCTCGCCACAACTTTGACCCCTGCTTCGCTTAACTCACTTATACTTGAAGTGAACTCAAAATTGTGTTTGATGCTTGGTAATTGAGCTCGAAGAACAGAAGGCAAGTAACATTCCCTTAAGAAATCAACCAAATGTCTGACTTCCGCAGTTGCTATCCTTGGAGGAGTAGTCTTATTCCTTCCCATGAAGAACCTATAGGTAATATCAATGAAGGAAGYCTGCTTATTTTGGGACGAGGGCTCGAAGACTAGATCATAGAGACCCTTGAGAATAAAGAAGGGTATTTGGTTCTCTTCTAGTTTTATGTCGCGAGTAACTTCTAGGATCATCCTTGGTTTGTTGAAAATACGGTCGTTTGCCTCTATATAATCATGGGAATTACCTCTCAGAAAGAGCTCAATGATAAAAACAGCGTCAACAAGCAACATGTCAATGAATTCTACACTTGATAGACCAAGACTCTCTACATAACATTGCCGGGCTGCCAATTCCCACCCTCTGATAACTTGGACATAGTATTCCAAGTTGTAAGAATTGGACCGACTAAGGAACGATTTCAGATACCTTAATTTCTGCTGTGTCATAGCAGCAAGTCTAGGATCCTTGTAGTAGAAAGGGCCAATTGAAACAAGCAGAGGCCGATAAGCATCCTCATTCACCTTGCGAAGATTTTCTGGAACTTTGTATATGCAGCAATTGGAGGAAAGTTCAGGCAATGATCCAAGTGATTGTGATAACGTAGCGGACACATATTGTGTAATGTCCATGCTATACTATCTTGACCACCTGTAAAAAGACAGTAACAGAGAAATGCTAGTAAAATTCTCTGAATCAATACCATCAGATTACGATGAACCAATCGAACTTTGTCATAGAATATATAACATATTCTTATGCCTCAACCATTAACTTAAACTTTTCTCTYTCAGTTTGGCATACTAAGGTTACGTGATCAAACCCCGGTAGCGACTCTTTAGGGGTAAGGGTGTAACGAWCCCTTCCCCTCCTCCTTTCGGACATAGCCTCTCGTYTTACTTCCTTTTAAGTCTAACACAGACACAATGTTACATATCGTAATCAAAGCTGGGCAATATCTATTTTCAAACAGTTGACAGGTTTTGGCCCACCAGAGTCTTCTCAAATGACAAATATTATATATCATCCGTAACACGATAAATGCAACAAATGATATTATTTGTAATGTATAAATATGCATTTGGTTGCATTTCTTGTGCTACTGTTTCACATGTACTAAATTTCTAATTGATTTTTTTTCCCTTCAGAATTTTATGAGTGTGTAACAAAGTTGTGAAATTGTCTTGTACTGACATTAACACTACTTAATCTTAAGATGCTGAACAAATTCCAATAAAGAACAGAAAACACTAATTACAGAAAACACAACAGTAGTCAGTGCTTATTGTTTAATCAGATTTACAAAAGTAGAAAAAAAAGGCACAACCCCAGTTTCACAGTCATAAATCAAGAACAGCTGAACAGAATACATAAGAATGAACTGGTTTAGCTGATTAAGTTCACTAAAATCATTAATTAGCTAACTACCCAAAAAACAGAAAAATTAAAATTACATGCTTAGTAAGAACAAACTGAAGCTAAATTGAAGGGAGAAGAATAAAAACTAACCATATGTATTAATTAAGCTCTCAATCTTAGCAGTAATTTGCAGACCAATCAAAGTTGAGCTAATTGAAGAAAAATTTATATAGCAAGAGCAGAACAATGGGTTACTATTTTTAGTAATGTTGTTGAAGAAGCTACCTAAGAAACGTGTGAGGAAAGTTGGATTTTTTCACAGTAATCTTTTCACTAGAAATAAGTTCGAAGCTTTGATACAATCCTTTTGCTTTTGATTTTAGTGATACAACGAAGAAGGAATCACCTTTTACAAGTAGTGTTTTCTCCACTTCTAAATGAGTGTGCTCATGAAGTACGGAGTGCCAGTATAATATATTTTTTCCGTTCTTTATTACTCGCATCCAACTAGTGATGCACATGAATTAAGGAAGAAAGAAAAAGAGAGACGAATATTATATAATAAACAAGAAATCGAAATATTGATTAAGGAAAAAAGTTTAAAAGTGGACACACATGCATGTGAGATTTATATTATTTATTATATTTATAAGGATATGGTTGTAATTTTTTTTGGACCATTTACTCTAAAAGGAAAGGATGCAAGTAAAAAATAACGAATGAAGTATTTTCCCTTTTTGGAGTACCAATATACATATATAAATAATATACGGAGTAATACTTTCCCTTCCTTCCAAATTACTTACAACATTGTAATTTGTTAGACTTTGTTTTTTGGATTGAAATTAAACTTGAACTAACTAAATTGAAATGTATATTTTATGACAAAAAGAAATTAGTGAGGTAACTAAACTGAACAAAATGACGTGAACTGATAATACCGTGGAATTAAGTCCAAGAACAAGGCCTAGGTTTCACGGGTTTTAGGAGGTAATTAATTAAAGTTGAGTTATTACAAGTTGGGAACGACAATAAAGGTGATTTAAATATTTTTTAATTAAATTTAGTAATATATTAATGTTTAAATAGTTAAAGTATTCTGAGACATCTATTTAATTTATATGCTGCATGTAAATTTAATACTCCCTCCGTTTTTTTTAGATGTTCCATACCATTATGGAACGGTTTTAAAGAGTGATTGAGTGAATAAAATAGTTGAGTAAATTGGGGTAAAAGTTGAATAAGTTAGGTAAAAGATAAATGTTGAATGAAATTTATGGAAATAATAATTTGGGTGAAAGATTGGGTAAAGTAATGAAAGTTGACTTTAAAAGGGGTAAATCATTAATGTTAGAGTAAATAAAGTAGTAAAATGTGAAAAAGTTATTTTAGATTGGTTTGGAACAACTATTTAAAAATCCCAAATAGAAACTGGAACAACAAAAAACAGAGGGAGTATATGAAATTTTTAATATGATCCATTGAGAATGGACTATCACAAACAATAATAGGAAATCAATCATGCAGCAACAAGTGTTCAGCGAAGTCAATAGTTGACTTTCGTGTTTTGGTAAGCAACCTATTAATTAAATAAATGTTTTATTTTTATTGATTTCTAATATCTTTAGTATTTCAATTATTTAATATTTTATTTTCACGATCTCCACACATAAGTTTGACCATAGTTTTCTTTAAAATTTGTGTTAAACATTATCATATTATATACTAGATGATCCGAGCAAATGTTTGGATTTTTAATTTTAAGAAAATAAAAAATGTATTTAAGAAATACTCATGATTAAAAAATTAAAAGTTGAAAAATGATAAACTACGGAGTAATAAAATTACTTTAATTTATTATTTTTTTAAAATATAAAGTTGAAAAAACTACTTGTACAATATGATTTAAAATGATATTAATCAAATAAATGTTTTAGGGAATTGATAATGAAATAATGTAATGTTACAAAACATAAAAATTAATAAGTTGGGAGGAAGAATAAGAAGGTTTGGAGAGAAAATTATATATGGGATTGCTTTATTATTATTATTATAACACCAAAACGTGTAAGCGTTACAAGCAACAAAAAAAGACAAGTGATCTACAAGAAGTGTTGAGGGGAGTCGAGATACAATCTGGGCCCCACTCCTCTAGCAATAGAGAGCCTATCCGACTGAAGATGTGAGCAGCTGCACGTGCCCAATGTCCTGGGCCTGGAGAACGTCTGGATCCGCTTCAGAAGCGCAACAGCTCCCTTATCTAATTCCCCCAAAGAAGAGAAGGAAAAAGGAAGGAACCATATACAATTGTCCTACAACGCGCCAAATACTTCTCCCGCTTCCGCTGAGCTGCTACCGCCACCATACGACCAGGAACGAAGTCAGACAAACCCAGATTGCGCAAAGGAGAAGAACCCGTCAGATCAACACACACATCCAAACCGTCATCCCAAGAATAGAGCAAAACATCCGTCGGCGAAGAGGCCCGTCGATCATCAGTCAACCCAACATTTACCCCTTCACGAGCAGTAATCCCAGATCGATAACAGATGTCAAAAGAGTATCGCGGACAACATTGTGACGGTGCTTGATACCCATCAACCCCGAGCAGGAACAACGTGATTCTCAAAATATCTCCATCAAAAACCGCGAGCAAGCAAAACAAGGAGCCGAAACGGAGAATAAGGAACACCCAACCGATAAGAAAGAACAGAACGATAAGTCTTACCGTTCATAGTCTGGCCCAAACCAGATATCGGAACCACCCGGAGCCAAGCAGAAGCATGATCTCCCTGTTGTGATTTCCACAGCAACCTGACGGTAGACAAGGAGTAGGTGGAATGAGCAGATGCAGTACCTTCGTGAAATACAAATCTGCCAGTTTCTTCATGAGCTTTGAGGCAGCGATCTCACTAGGTTACGCATAAGGTCAGTCTCCACGTCCTATTAAAAAGACCCAATGCACCATCAAAGGCCGACCCAGACCAACAACGTCGGAATGCTAAAGTAGTATACCCTGTAAACAGGAAGACTGCAAACCGCGATGCAGAAAAGCATAGTGCCGACATCACCCGCTGAATAAACACCCAAACCACCATAAGCAAAAGGTAAGGTGGCAAGCGCCATTGCCAATCACCAAAACCAGGACCGAAAGCTGTGACAATGCGTTCCAAGGAAGCTCGCAAAGCCACATCAAAGGAGAGTTGAGCCGCCTCGAAAAGATTAGATGGGCAAGTATGCATAGCAAAGTAGTTTCGAACCCAGTACACGCACGAAGATTATTATTATTATTATTATTATTATTATTATTATTATTATTATTATTATTATTATTATATTATTATATTATATTATTATATATTATATTATATTATTTTATATAAATAATTTGAAAATTACACATTATGATGAATCAAATAAGATCTCTAATAATAGTGTTTACTTACAGAAATCAATGGTCAAAGTTGTAGAAAATCGGCCTACACAAGTAGCAAATAATTTAGGACAAAGGAAGTACTCGATGACCTTTTATTTCAAGGTATTGCGAAATRTTTTTATTATGTAAATTAAACTTTAAAAATTGAACTAATCTTAAATTATATGGTATGAAGATATATAGAAATAAGGCGAATAGAACAAACAAAACCCATGGACTAACCTATAACAATGAAAAGTWTGCATTGGACACCATCATGAACAATGACCAGATGACTTTTTCTCTATTATATTGTAGAAGATCAAAAGCATTATGTTGTTCAACAATAAATTAATTAAATATTTGAAAGAATGGACTTGCTAGAATGAGAAACGTGAAATAAAAAAATCACTTAAAAAGTTCGACACATGTCTCACTTCTTACTTTTTTAAAAAAAAAACCATAAATTCTCCTCTTATATACTTTCTACTTTATGATGGACAAGGAGCAACATTTTCATTTCTCATTCTAGCAAGTCTCTTGAAAGAATGCAATAATGCCAATAAAAAAAAACTACTTGATTGTGGAAGTCAAGATTAGAGTAATAATGCAATGGTTGAGATTGATTAGTCTATAACTATGTTACCCAGACACAGATTAAGTTTCTACTCGGATACGAGTGTCCAAGTATCCGACTCGGTCATTTTGTATAAAAAAGTTAAATTTTTAGTTAAAAAATAAGTATCCAAGTATCATGTCGTGTCCGACACAACACGATACGACACGTGATTTTTGAGGGAGATGAGGGTGTCGAAGTAACATAGGTCTATAATGTATCCAAACAGTTAATGAATTTACAAACAAAATGATGTCTTATCATGTGTTGATGATGTCAAAGGAAAGCATGACATAAAAAATATGTATACAGCTAAATCCATGCCATAAAATGAAATTAACTTCTGAATGAAGACAAACATTTTAACAGCTCTTGGCTCTTGCTATCTTGCAGTAAAGAAACAAATAAAACAAGTAGAAAGAGAATAACAGATCAACTAAGTCCATCAACAAGATGGCAAGATGCATGATAGTGTCAATAAAATATAGACACATTACCTATTTTGCTCAGGATATGATATTTACTCCAGACTCAGAGGTTTAACAGGAAAGTCATTTAATCAGCAAAGTGAACTGCAATGACACACACATTATTGAAATTGGTTAAATCGGTTAAGTGTAAACTCGAATGTTCGTATTTGCTAGAGAAATATGATTATGAGGAAGTTTGGAAGGATTCCAGTAATACAAGGAGCAAGGAAGATGAGAAACAAGGTCATAATAAAAATCACAGACTCAGACTCGCAGTAATGTAGTCACTCAGCAAGCACCTTCCATCACTCAATGATATGTAGTAACTGTTCAGATCACAAAAGCTTTCAACACAAAACTGAGTCAACGAAAGCTTAGCCTACAGTATATAAGCTTGCCATTAGCTAGCTCAAACGAAAGTGCAGAACCAAATCCCAGAAAATATTACAGATGTTCAAGATCAGTGTTTTTGGGTCGCCCTATCATGCTTGCATTTCGAACAAAATATGCAACTTCTCAAATACTCCTTCCGTATCAAAATAAACGCAACAATTTAACTAAGTAAAAAGAGAGGAAAAGTGTTAAACCGTTGCAATTATTTTGATACGGAAGGAGTAGCACCAAGCCAGAAATAACTGATAGGAGGGAATTACATTTCACACATCATCCACTCTCAAATTTATATTTAATTATTATCCACAATTCTTACTATTAATTAAGGCAATCAAACATTTTGTAATCATATTCATTCAGAGTTTCACACTGATCATTTGAAGGGAATTCCATACTAATTCTTCTCTAAAGCTGCCCTTTAATCGGGCATGCATAGATACACATCACTACAAATTACAAATGGGAGAGATTGTCCATATGAGGTACACTATAACTCTCCAAGAGATTAATCCATTCATAATAGGCATGGAACAAAGAAAAAGAAAACATTCATCTGGAAACAAGAAACGTTTGCTATTATTCTCTCCCTCCGACAGACAAGTCAAGATTTTTAATTGCCTGTGTATGGAATCCCTGAAAAGTTGAAGGTATATTGCAGTAGTAGAATAATGATGAATTCAGACAATCAGTCTACAAATTGATTGTTTTCGATATACAAATGATCTTGAAATATGCTTCTCAAGTTTTGGCAATCAAACCTTACAACACAATGTGTACAAAAACAACCCACTTARWAAAAGCCYGTTACAYCTTGCAATGCAGTGAGTATCAAAATCACAATTGCATATARTACGGAAATAGCTGCCCAAGGATGGTTAAAGTAATTATGCTTAAGAATGGCCTTCCATCGATTCAAAGGAGTTCTAGCATAAGCATTCAATTCTTTACATATTCCTGAGTAATAGAAGTTCGAGTCTTTCAATCTGATCTGCTTGAAGATCTTGCTGAACAGACTCGCCACTTCTTCATTGTTGCCTAGCCAGTTCTGAATCACTCCACTATGCACAAGTATGGCAACGTCCTTTGGGGTGTTGATCAGACAATCCAAGAATGCAAAGTAGTCAATGATGTATGAGTCGAAGTAATAATGGCACTGCTCAAATACCATGATATTTCGGAARAATATTTCTGTATCATCTGTCACCACCAARCTTGGAATCTCCAAAACCCCTTTCAGGAACCTTGCATCAGCTAAGTTCTCACTGCTGCTAACCACAACTTTGATTCCTGCTTCTCTTAACTCACTTATACTTGAYGTGAACTCAAAATTATGTCTGGTGCTTGATAATGGATCCCGAAGATCAGAAGGCAAGTAACATTCCCTTAAGAAATCAACCAAGTGTTTGACATCCTTATTTGCTATCCTTGAAGGAGTAATCCTTTTCCTTCCCATGAAGAATCTATAGGTAATATCAAGGAAGGAAGGATGATTATTTTGGGACGAGGGCTCAAAGACTAGATCATAGAGACCCTTAAGAATAAAGAAGGGTACTTGGTTCTCTTCRAGTTTTATGTCGCGAGTAACTTCTAGGACCATCCTTGGTTTGCGGAAAATACGGTCATTTTCCTCTATATATTCATGGTAATTACCTCTCAAAAAGAGCTCGATGATAAAAGCAGCATCGACAAGCAACATGTCAATGAATTCTTCACTTGGTAGACCAAGTGTCTCAAGACTCTCTACATAACATTGCCTGGCTACCCATTCCCACCCTCTGATAACTTGGACATAGTATTCTAAGTTGTAAGAATTGGATCGACGAAGAAACGATTTCAGATACCTTAATTTCTGCTGTTGCATAGCAGCAAGTCTAGGATCCTTGTAATAGATAGGGCCAATCGAAACAAGCAGAGGCCGATAAGCATCCTCATTCACCTTGCGAAGATTTTCAGGAACTTTGTAAATGCAGCAATTGGAGGAAAGTTCAGGCAATGATTCGAGTGAATGTGATAACGTAYCAGACACACGTTGGGTAAGGTCCATGCTATAGGTATACTATCTGGTCCYCCTGTTAAAAGAAGATGACAGTGAAATGCAAGTAAAATTATCTGAATTAATATCATCAGCTTTTACGATGAACAAATTGAGGCTGGCATGCTTCAAGGTTGAAGGTTACGTGATCAAACCCCAGTAGGCGACTATTTAGGAGGTAAGGAGRTAACGGTCCCTTTCCCGCCTCCTCGCTCCTCATGTTACTTCCTACAAAGTCTTAACATAAACACATGGTTACATCCAAAGCTGGACGATATCCATATAGAACAGTTGACAGGTTCCAGTCCAACAGGGTCATTTCAGAGATAAYTTTTTATGTTTTCAAATGTACTAAATTTGCCTCTCTTTTTTTCAACTGAGTTTAACTAACTTTCAGGTAAGATACTGAACAATTTCCGAAAAAAATTAAAAAGAAAGAAAAAAAGAACACGTTTTACAGAAAGACACAACAGGTCAACAGTAATTACTAATTAGTGTTTATTGTTTGGTCAGATTACAAAACAAAAGCACAACCCCAGTTTCATAGTCATCAATCAAGAATAATCGAGCAGAATACACAAGTTATGAACTGGGTTTAGCTGATAAAGTTCACTTAAATCATTATAGTCTAACTACCAAAAAAAACAGAAACTAAAAACTATATACTGTAGTAACAACAAACTGAAGCTAAATTGAAGGAAGAAGAGTAAAACTAACCAATACGAGTTATTGAGTTAATTTGCTGGTGTTAATTAGAGCTATTCAATCATAGCAGTGATTTGCAGATTAATCAAAGTTGAGCTAATTGTAGCAAAATTTATATCCCAACAGCAAAACAATCAGTCAGTATTTTACTAATATTGGTGAAGAAAGTTTTGGTTTCAGTCTTTCTTATATAATTTTTAATTATGCAAGTTGCAAAACAAAAGTACATATTATATCACTAATTCACTATAATATACTCCATATCACTTTCCATATGATTGTAGACTTATATAGTAAACTATTGTGCATGAGGGAGGGGTTTGAAGAAGTGGCCTTGTAGTCATTGCTTTGAATCCTCGTATTCTTCCCTCCTATTATAGATAATTATCCGTCCCTATGACTCATTTCACTAAAAAAAATGGTAAAGTAAT
Organism: Bassia scoparia; assembly: GCA_008642245.1. Lineage (NCBI taxonomy): Eukaryota > Viridiplantae > Streptophyta > Magnoliopsida > Caryophyllales > Amaranthaceae > Bassia > Bassia scoparia. The sequence continues at coordinate 115,586 of SNQN01000362.1, read as the reverse complement.
TTGTCTATGTGACGTCTTAGCGACACGAACTTTGGTGTCTTATTCTATACACAAAATTATAATTACCAGCATTTGGTAGTGTCAATGAAATGAGTGAGTAAAGGATAGGAACGAGCAGAATGTAGCACTTTCGTCATTTTGGTTAAAAAAAAGGTTGGAAAGAAAAGAAATTGAAAGGGAGGAAAGAAAAAATAAACTTAATTTCTTTATTTATTAATGTGCTAATCAAACCTGAGAATGATTAATTATATCTTCCCTTCCTTCCAATGTTAATGAGTAACCAAACAATGATCATTGACTTTCCCCGCTTGAACCAAACACGGTAAAATAAGCTTTATCCGTTCAGTCTTCCTTTTCTCTCCTTACTAGTATTGAACCAAATATAACTGTACCGACACGAACTAGGGGTCCTATGCACCTAATAATTCGGCTTGCGTGCACCCAGTTACAATAATCACAGTCAAAACTCAGAAAAAAAAATGGATATCCTGTACTGCTTACAAACACAATCGAAAATCAAAGTAGGCATGCCAGCAAAACCCCCCAGAAAATCAAGTAAAATTGATTAATGAAGAGGAGAGAGAAAATGAAAGACATACAATAAGCAGGAGATAGTGGACGAAAGAGACGGCTGTGTACTGCAAACGACGGTGTTTTACCCAAAAACCACAACCAATGTCAATCCAGCTTCGGCGATGTCCGTACAAAGATAGCTAGTAGCTCCTTTAGTATACTCCATCTTCTTTAGTGCTAGTAACTTCGGCTCATGGCTTCTTTCTTCTACCCGAGTACTCAAGATGCTTTGCGTTGGGAGTTGGGGGTTCTTAGATGAAACAACTTCTTTTTACTCTTTCTTTCTTCTAAAAAAGGGTACTCCTCAATCTCATTAAAATGAGTTGAGATCCTTTTAAGGGTGAAACTAAATCGCTTTAAAATCGAATACCAAATCGAACCGTATTAAAAATATAGTTCGTTTTAAAATTGGTACGGTTTGGAGTCAAATTTTCTGAAAATTCGTTTCGGTTTGAGTCGGTGTGAGAGGAAAATCGAAACTCCAACGCGCACACCGAATTATTAAAGGGTATGTTTAATTTAGGTCAATGTCCCATGTCCCCATTAACTCTCCAAAACTTAACTTTGTTGTAAAGTTTTATTCTATTGCAACTTTGTCTGGACTAATTTAAGATTTGTTATTGGTTAATTCATTAGAATTTAGGCATATTTAAACGTAATGTTATGCTAGCTAAATGTGAATTAAAAACACTCCAAACAAACCAAATCAAAATCAAACGTAACTTGTGATGTTAGCTAAATTGAATTAAAATTCTGGTTGGTTGGATCGAAGGACAAAAAACGAATTTTTTCGTTGTTTGGTTTGGAGGGAAAATACAATTTGGTTTGATTTGGAGTGAACATTTTAAAAACCGAAATAGAATGGTTCGGATTTGGAGTTGGTCATAATCCAAACCGAAAACCGAACTTTCACCCCTAGCTAGATCCTTTAGATTTGCATTTTTGTGGAGTTGTAGAGTTGTGAGTGTTTTTATTTTATAATATTTTATATTCTACTTTAAGTTTTTTAAGGTAAATTTATGAAATTATGATAGACAAACATCAAACATTGATTTTTATTGAATGGTGAAGATTTGTTGAAATCTACCCTCTAAGTTCAAATGAAATRTAGAGAATRCAAACCCCWTTATAATCTAGMTAGGGCTGCAAAAGGWGGGGGCGAGGTGGYTATTGCAATTCTCATTCCCATTTCYAACTAATAATTTAACCTCAATTTCCATTTCTATTCTCATGGCGTGTACAAATTTTATCTATATTCGTGTTCCAATGGTTATATACTTAAAACCATTTTAGCCCCATCATCCATTAGGGTATCTAATTCTACCTAGTACTCATTATCTCCGCCCTTTCACCCATCAAATTCCCACCAAATACTCATATGTGCAACCYACTTTTACATTCATTCGGYRCTTAAAACACAATAATAAATTGTCTCAAAGACTCGTACCAAAATACAAAATAAAGCATTACAATACATTGAATTTTGTTGGTAGTTTTACACCTTTAGTACATTGTATATTTGTACATTTTTACTAGGATTCAATTAGGGCGAGGCGGGTTTTGCCTTTCCCATCCTCATCCCCACCTCAATTTTTCATCCCCATCTCCATCCTCATCCTCGCCATGAGTARAAATTTCATCCTCATCCTCATCCTCGCCATGAGTATAAATTTCATCKTCATCCTCATCCTCATCCCCYCCACACCACCCACTTGAATATTCATCCACACTTAATCCTCGTCTCATACCCACCTAATCCCCGTCCCAAAATCATCTAAAAAAATTTTGCACTAGTTAAAACTTTATTTACTTGCACAAAAATTTAACCTAGAGAAACAACATTTAAAATATAGTTATAAAATTTTGATTTTTTTTTAAATATTGATAAATTATAAAGATAATTTTGAATTTTTAAATATAAATTATTTAACTTTTTATTATACAAGCGAGAATGAGAATGGAGCGGGGATAACCTAGAAATCATCCCCAATTTCCCATGGTGGGTACAATTTTAAACCTCATCCTCACCTCGCCACCCACTAAACCGAAACCCATCTCCACCCCATGGGATAGGGATGGGGCGGGTCACCTATTTGACCGGGCCCACTTGCATCCCTATATTTTCTACAATTGTACATTTGTACATAGTACATGGGGCATAGTGTGTATGACTTAAAAATCATCATCATTCCTGTGGTGGGTATGAATTTTATACTCATCTCTGTCCCATAACCCATCAAATCGGGACTTATTTTCGTCCCAATGGGACGGATCTCCTATTTAACTCGCCTCGCTTGCATCCCTAAATTTACAAAGTGTCGAAATACTTTCACATCTAGCCAAGTAGAGTTCAATGATCTTAACCATTAAATTCTAAATCAATGACATACTTCGTATACATTTTCTCAAAAATCTTATCTTATTTTAAAACATTACGAGATTAGGATTAAACTCTTATTAGGTAGAGTTGTTATAAAACTCAAGCGGGACCCAAATCCCTAAACATTCATATTTTTTAATGATTTTTCTTAATTCTCTACCAATTCAATCGATATAGGAATGAGTATACTATATACCATATATTTATCCACTTCCCAACGAGGCATTCTTGATGTAATCTTTGATACTTCTTAATAAATTTTCCACGCTGTATGTATTCACTCGTACTGAGTAACGGGCTAACAGATATGAAGTAACCTGGGAGGTGTATTTTCTAGAGATATATCACCTAATTGTGGTAGTTGTGAAAGACTGATAATGAGATACTGCTTGATACGAAGGTACTGGTGTACGTACCCGACACCATGATGTTGCATGGGAGTTACAGGAGATTCTTCTCATTCTCCGATACGATGATTTAGCCCAAACACAATTGCAACCGAAACAAAATGCGGGCAGCTGGCACAGACGGTCACGCTAAGAGTACCATACACCCATCCAGGCTCAATCATGCAGTACAATAACACTAGACCTTTCATTTTGGATTAACAACAAATAATGAGATGAAATTATTCACTCTTGTTCTCTCTAGCAGCGATATGCCGTATGCTTTTGGCCTTATGAGGAAAAAAATATCACATTTGCTTGGAAATGCCAAAACTACCCTCGACTTTTAGGGGCTTGATTTGTTTTCTCCAATCTTCTTTCAGATGAAGTCACGAAGTAGAGGGGAAGATCTTTGTGTGTTCATTACAACATCTGGATCTCTATTCAGTCACAAAAATACTGCTGAATGGAGTGAAAGAAATTTTGAGTAAGCATTTAAGGCTCGATAAACACAAAGTGAAGAAAGACGAGAGGATGACAATGAGGATTTAACTTTACACTGAAGCTTATTTCAGCTTAGATTTTGAAGAGCTCTGAAGAGGTTTAGCAGTGGCCTAGAGAGCTGGAAGCTCTCATGGCCTTCTTTATATCGTATTTGACAGAGCCAAACGCCACATACCATGGCAAGCAACATGTGGGATAGACATAGATAGTTGTGAAGGTCTGTGTTTGCGGGTTTCGAAAGGATGCCTTCCTTGACAAGACCCAGATATCAGAGTGTACCAAACATGCTCATTCTACCTGGTGTTTAGAATGCCTATAGAGCGCCAGCACACGAAAAGTAGCTGCCTGCCAAACCTGAAGACGAAGATTGCAAGTCAGAAAATTAAGAAAGAAAGAGATGCAAGACATTAAATAGAAGTCTTAGTTCATTGAAACTGGAGGTAAAACAAAAGGTGTCAGAAGTTCAGTAAAGTCAAGCACACAGCTCAAAGCTTATCTCATCAAGAAACATGCTGGTCAGACACATATCATCTTCTATTGATATCAACAAAATCAGAATAATTAGCAATGCATTTGAAGAAAGTAACGGCCAATTAATATGTCATTGATATGTTATCTTTAAACTCTATTCAGATCTGAGATACAAGTCGGGTCAAGGCGGTAAGCTTTGTTAGACAATTATCTAAGGTTATGTTTGGGAGATAGCTTTCATTTCAAACGCATCATTTCAATTCTCCAAATTAAAATCCCCATTCTGTCTTGTTCTGGTGCTTTTGCACTTTTTTAGTTTCCCTGTTTGGTTGTGTTTTTATTCTCTGTTTGGCCTTTTGCTGTTTTCTTGCTATGTTGGAGCTTTGGCTCATGTTTGTACTTTTCTCTGATTATAATTCTTACTTTTCCTCAAAAAAAAAAAAAATCCCCATTCTGCTGTTCGCTGGTATTTCAAATGACATGGTTTACTTTCATGGCTTATTACTTGATAGTTGTAGAATTTGGGAAACCTAGTTTCAAATTATTCGACATCCAACATATATTGTTCCATAAGTAATTTAAAGAACAGTAGTCAAATTATTGAAATTCTAGAACCCAAACACATCATAAGTAAATTTAGACATTATAAATATTCTATAAATTCCCTAGATAATTCCAACATTTAGCCATCTACTATCTTCTTTAATAAGGCCTTGTTCTCGGAAACTTATTTTTACTCAGTTCAATAATTAAAAATTAAAAAACAACGGTCATAACTCATAAGACATAAAACCTGCTATAATCTGCAATAGAGGGTTAAAAGTAAATGTAACCCAACCAAAGTTAATAAACATTACAACTTTACAAGGTTGAAAAGGTTGACTTATTTAATAAAGACAGCCCAAGGTTGATTATTTGGGAATTTTTCCTAAAACCTAATGTGAAAACTACTAGGCAATAACAACTAACAAGTAAGGAACTTAGAAAACAGCAAATAAGAATTAGTGGGCATACTGCTGCATCTTTATTCTATTTCAGTCTCTGACTCTTTGTTGGTCAGCAATTAGAGGGAAGCTTATGTGCATATGTTTATTTGAGAGTTTAGGAATCATTGTGTCAACAACAAATAAGCTTTATCATTTACCTTACTTGGCTCAGCACTAATTAAGTCAAGCCCAATACCTTAGTAGAGGTTCATATCCAAAGAAGACAGTTTAGAGGCAACAAGACTGGTAAAAAATTCTTAAAATCAAAGCTCAATGAACAATAGCCCTTGGAGTCTTGGACAATCAAACCTTACATATTTGACAAGTCTCTATACCAATTTATTAACAACAGCATTACTTATATTAACAAAAACTAAGGCAACCATATGGACCACAACAAAGGCTGGACGAAGAATCTTAGAATCTCAGCTTTAAACACAACAGACAATTGTGCATAAAATTTGGATGCAAATGCCCTGAACAAAGGTTTGAAGAATAAGGATAAAAAGAATAAACAGAAGTGTCTTCTTCAGTGAACTGAGAAGTTGTTAGGTCCATAGGGCTCGACCGTCGTATGTGACTGAAGTTGATGAATGATAATAAGTGATCTGAAAGTGTAGCCAACTAGCCACAACCCAGTGAATTATAGATAAATGGCCCCTTAARGCTGTTCAGTGAATAAAGTCTTGAAAAACAGTTCAATAAATAAAGTCTTACTTGCCAGTCAGAGAGATGTATCAATGATACAGGAAAGGGATGTTATAATGGTAGAAGGTTGGACAAACAAGAATTACTGACCCTACCAAAAAAGATGTTACTTGGTAATGAACATAATGCAGAAACGGGATTCTTAAAGTCGGATTATCGCAATGGAAAATAATCTTGACAGTGAAGATAATTATTTGACATGACTAGTTTGAGGTGCATGTGGAAGYAAGATTGGAGACATACTTAATACTTGACCGCCAAGCTTGCATGCACTATTGCACTTATTCATTACAGACTGCTTCATATGAAATTTTGTCAATATATCAAAACAAGTGTTGTTTTTTTGYGTAGAAAATGGAAGTATAAGTGCAGGATAATAAATTGTTGAAAACAACAGTAGACAGAGTAAGGTTAAAACATACTGTTTCCATGTTCCTTGYAAAAATGAACCAGAAGAAATATACACAGCTTTGAACAGGTTATCATTGCACCCTWGACAACAGATTCAGTTGAAAATGTTTTCATAGAGAAGAAGAGGACAGGACTTGAAATTATACCTCTAAACGTTTCAAATCAAGTGCCACGGGAGCGTCTTTTACACTAGTTAAATTGTAAGTATCCACCAGATTGTTCCAGCTGGGAAGTGTCATAGTTTTTATGAGTCCGTGTGCCAAGGCTCCAGGATAAAGTAGGACTTTCACAACTGGTACAGGAATGATATCGCTAGCAATCAATTGGGAGGAAGTCACGTGTACTGGGGTTGTACACATACCAGACCGGCATGGTACTCTGCAGAAATGTAGATGAAGAATTGAAGGACACTTGAGTTAGTTTAATTCTTATAAACGATTACATAATAGCTACAACAATGAAAACACACCCTATGCTAAAAACTATGTCTCTTAAAAGAACGTAAACAAGAGCATGAATCAATTTAAAGATGAGACACATAATGTGAATGATAACTACTTTCTACACATGGCAAAATGAAAGTAAGTTTTTTTTTTCATCCTCGGAAAATTAAAATAGAGTAGGATATCAACACTGTGTTCGAATGATTCTCATTTTTGCACCCAAATCAATCAATCAAAACCTTAATTCAATAAGTGGTGTCGACTACATGAACCAAAAATGATTAACATGTGAAGTCATACACACATATTTTCCTCTACCCCCTACGGACAGAACCTCATGCACTCAAATGGAGTCATAAATTCATAATGACTGTAAAATTTTGCTGCTACAAAAGCCAGTGTGAGATGCAAAGACATCCAGCTTTGCAGCTACTAAAACGGTGGCCATTTAAAKAGAAGAATCAAAATTATCAAGAATCAGCAAAATTGTTGCATATGCCATAATTTCAAGAAGGTCAAGTAAAAAAACCCAATTATAACCTGTTAACAACTCATAGGTAACCGTAATTCATAGAATCTCCTGATTGTAACAATCATGACGCTGACAGTAGAAACGAAACATCGTATCAGGTCAATGATTTGAAGCTCGGAAGTAAAAGTATTCTAGTTGATTAATCAGAATTATGACAATAAATGCAACTAGATTAACAATATAAGAACTGCTCATATATACATTCAAAGTCTACAATATCAGACATCTCGCCGATGACTTTGACTAGAAATGCTCTTAATTCTAGTAATAACAATATTGTTGTATGTGACACTTAAAGATAATCGGAGAGAAATTATTTGGCGTACTTATATAATGAGATATATCAAAACGCTTATAACTACAGTCGCATTATTTTCTACAGTGCTCAGTATATGCTCGAAAATTCTATCTGATCTACTGGACGAACTTATCAAGGAGTGAAGCTATATCTTACTTTCCTAGAAGAACTAGGTAACCAAAGAAGACTCCCTATGAAAAGACTATCACAAGATTCATTTCCACATATATATGTAATGATTTGATATGTTTGGCATGGCAAGTATACAGATGAAAATCTTATGCATTCCAAAAACTCTCTTGCAGATCTTCTTCTCAGGAAAACAATCTAACAAACACCAGTTGTATATCAAATTTGAACCACGCACTGATAATATATTCAACTTCGTCGAACATCTATGCTAGAGTGTATAATCAAGCACGTGAACTCTATGGACTCGATATTTTAGATTATTCAGCTTCTACGTCCTCACACGATAATGATATAATACGACTCCCGCTTAAAAGCCCATCTATAATCATAAACACCTGGGATCGCAATATTATGTTCAAATAATTCCAAAAGTCAGAATTCCAACAACAACATTATTCAACAGATGAAACTTAAATCCTTAGGAGGATAACTGCTAACCAGGAACAAACTAACACTATAAAGCGAATTCATTATAACACCAAAGTAACAAATACAATGAGCATTCTGTCAAGAGTGACTATTTTGATATGACAGAAGGGCGTTAAATATAAGAATAAAACAATATGTGATTGACAGAAGCTTTTATGAATAAATAAAAAAGATACAATCAGAATTCAAAATAAACCTATTCACAGTTTCAAAACAACTAAATATAATTGGATGACACCAGTGACCAGTCCAAACACAATATTATAGCAAAAAAAAAATTTCTCTAATAATGGAAACTATGAATTCACTAAAATTCAGAATTTGGCCAAATTTTTAACCATTAATTTATCTTTTTGCCTTTGATTTTAGAAGTAAGTGCTAACAGCTAAGTATCATTTCATAATTTCAAATACCAAAATTGATTTGCACAGTTTTTCACAACCAACACATGCTTGAAATCGCAAACACAAGCTTTATAGATTCAGCACATTTTTGAGAAGGTTCAAGAGCTAAAAAGTAAGATATAAACAACATAAAGCAGATACACCCTCTGAGTTCAGTTTTATACGCTCCAGTGACACAAAATGCAGACTAACACGCGTAGAGAATAAGCAGACACTGAGAAGCCATGATGAAATTCTTACATATTTGTGCCAATTGAAAGAGATCCTAGTGAGATATGTTGGACTATGGTGAAATGTGTACTCCCAATCTAACATAAGACCATTGACTACATATTAATTCAAGGGCCGCGAAAATATGTAACGAGAGTAGTGACAACGAAGATGCAAGTAAACCTGAACGGAAGATGGGGATCTTGCGAGAGATATGCTATGCAGTGAAGATAGCAAACGACATATCGCAGAGCATTGCAATGGGAAGTCGAGATTCCATATCGAGAGTGAATACTGGCAGTGTGCTAAATCTTTGAGCTAAGATGCGATTACGGAGCTCCATTGTTGGAAAAAGATGACAAGTGGATGAGAGAGTAATATCATAGGTGGCGAAGTAGTGCGAGTAAGAGGGAGAGAATCTGGTGCATTTCTTGAGTTCTCAGGATACGTCTACTATATATCATCAGCTCAACAGTGATAGAGCCCTGAATAGATAATGATATAGCAAAGTGTAGAATGTAGGCAGAAATATAAAGCTCAAATGACTCACTCACTTCCAGCAGGGTCGGGCTTTGGACTAACATTGGCAGTAAGCGAATCGGATCCCGGACAAAACCAAGCTAGACGCACCGCATACAAATGAGAGCTCCATCTCACCGATCAAATGAAGTCTCTCACGTCCCTTTCTAGATCATCATATATTTTATGCAGTTATACCACCATAACCTTTGAGTTACATTTAAGTACCTCCCATAGCCAAATTAGTATATTCAGCTACGCACAACAGTCCTCACTACATTATTTGGTGGTCTCATGCCATGCTTGTGTAGACCGAACAATTCAGAATTCCAGATCAGAAAAACAACAACGGAGACTACACACAATGCATATTACAGATCAGACAATATTTAAAACTCACTAACTATAAGTGGTGCGCCCACACAAATCACACCCGCAAACATAATACACTGTCAACGGCAAATATAATAATCAAAAACACGCAAAAGAAGGATGTCATCAGCTGGTCGCAGATTAGGCTCAAAAAACAAATTAATAAAAATTTCCCAAAAAACTCAGTACGGACACGGACACGACAACGGTACGAAAACGTAAGAAGTTAAAAATAGCGGACAACGTGGACACGGAGGAATAGTAACATAATAAAACAATAATTCAAAACAAAATCTATTCAAACCTAATTCATAAATTGAAATAATTCTTTAGGACAAGCTTAAATAATACGCGTTAATGTATATATGAGGGAATATATATATTAAATCTAACAACACTTTAACATATTCAACTACGCTATATATACCTCTACAGATTGAAATTGCATTCGAAAACCATATCACAAAATACTAACACAGCTATATTAGGATGTTACGGAACCACTTAAAACAGAAAATACATACTCTTAAATCTAGTGAGAGGAAATACAAAAACTCCAACATAAAATTCAAAAAACCATTCAACAATTTGAAAATAGCTGCAATAAAAACAATATATATATCAAATAACCTGTAAATTTAGATGATTCTCTGAGCAGAACGAATTAGCAAGAGGATGTAAATGACGAGAGAGAAGAGAGTTTTGGAGCACCTAAATGAGAGAGAGAAGAACAATTCTATGTTTGGGTTAATTAGTGAGTTTTGTAGGAGAAAATGATATAACGGAGGTTAGGTTTTAGATTAGAATAGGAGAGACAAGTCTTGTTCTCGAAAACGTGTCCACACGTGTCCATCACGTTTCCTATCTGTGTCCGTGTGTCAAAAATATAATAAAATTGACACGTCCTTTTGTGTGTCGGACACGGATTTACGCGTCTGAGGAGTGTCTATTTTCCGACACAGAACACGCTACCTTGGCGAAGTGTCCGTGCTTCCTAGGGTCCGCCTTTACCCTCCCCAAACTTAGCACCTCCCTTATCAGGTCCCCCATATTTTTGAACACAACATGCATTGGTGGGGAGCCCCAAATTCTTCCCAAAACATATCAGGAGGCTTAATGCGGGTACTCTAATACTCGTCTGGCCAGATGTGGAACCGGGCCTTGATTCAAAGCTGGATCGGGATCTCGAATCAACAAATAGGTCTTATGGTCAGACAAATGTTCATTTCCGAAACTAGAAATGTTCATTTCCGAAAAAAAAGTGTTCATTTTCAGATATTAACATTTACACTTGAAAATGAACATTTTACATGTTGAGATGACATTTCTAGTTTCGGAAATGAACATTTGTCCGGGACATGATGAGAACTATGATCCCGGGACCATAATAGAATTTGCGCCGACCAAAGTGAGTTGATGTCTGTCTTGGGCCGATGTGGAACCATTTTAAACAGGGTATTCGGGCATAACACAAACATAAGACTTGTTGTTTTCGTCAATTAGACCTACATTTATAATACCTAATTTGTGATTCTGCACCTATGTGCTACCTATTATTTAGTTTAATAGTAATGTCATTGTGCAACCGTTTACAAAGTTACAGTTTTGGTACAGAGTGGGTAGACTAAAGATGACATTATTCCGTTCCAACAAAAAATAAAATAACAAATGATCATCATTTGCCTACCCAAACGATAGGTTGGCTCACTAGTAAAATTGTAAGGGTTTGGGAGCACAAAATTGGAAGTATTGGGTCAGACAGCTGATTATCGTCCTCACTTTTCTCATTTCACTCAGTGTAGTTTTTTAGACAGAAACACCCACCATTTTCAACTACGAGTTGAAAAAATTAAAATAGCTACCAAACCCATAACCAGCAACCATGCTGCAGAGGCCTACACACTCGTCCTTGAATTGTGGTCATTATACCTATAATTTGCCTAGAATTCAAATTCATAATTCCATATACCTCTAATTGAAGCTAAAATGTGCAATTGAAGCAAATAATGTCCTAATAACAAAACCCCAATTTTAAGCAAACAAGAAACCTAATAATTGAACTCTCAATTCTACATAATTACAACGTTTCCATATAATAAACCATTGTGGGCAACTTCTAAACTTAAACATATGGCTAACAAGACTTATACASTGCTATCGCCTATAGARTGGGAATGAAACAAAGTGGCCAACAAGCTAGCTAATATTGGTGCCTCTCAATTAAATCGTTRTATTATTTTGATGAATCTTTTGATGAGATCCTATCTCTCATGAAGGATGAGGTATAGGTGTTACAACATCRTGAGTAGTTTAGTTTTTACCTATTTCTCTTTGTGAACCTTGRCTTTCTTTTGCATAAAAAAACATAGCATATAAAACTCTTTCCCTATAAAAACGTAACTCATTTTTATGCCTAAAAATGAGCAAAACTTTTTATAAAATGAACATAATGGAATTATACTATTCATATTATGAGCATTGCAAAATTAATATAATTCGTATTAATTTTCAAAAGAAAACATAGTTATTGTCTTTTACACAWTTGTTCAACTAATTATTTAATTAGTCGTTCATATTTAGTGCTTTTTAAATATCGTACACAACATTTTCGGGAAAATCTCTAGTTACGCCTTGTGATACTGCTCTATTTATTTAAGCAGCAAAACATATGACATTTTAGTAATTAATCAAAGCAAAATTTGATTTTAATAATCCATACTTTTGGTCGTTCGCTCATAATAATATGTGTTCGATTAAGTCCCAAAATAATCCTAATTTATAGCCCCATCTTCCCAAACCGAACCTTTTAACTTACAACCTGTTAAGCAGGTTAATTTTTCATTTATTTCCTTTTTTGTTTTCACTTTCCTAACCTGCCTTCACCTTCTCTCTCCTTTACACCGCCCTACAATTAACCAACGCCACATTCAACCAACGCCACACCAGCGACAMCACCTCYTAACCCAACACCACTGAACCACCACAACCACCCACAAAACACTCACACCCACCCACAAAACTGCCCCAATCGCACCAACACCGCCCTCAAAATCACTAACCGACCCACGAAACCACCCCAATTACACCAATGCCCATCGAATCACACCCACATCCTCCCACGAAACCACTCCAATGACTCCCACACCTATACACGCGAAACCACCCTTATCACACCCACATCCACCCGAGAGTGAGGAATAACTCAAGTGGTTAAAGCTTCCCTCTCGATTTTAGGAGATCCTGGGATCGATTTTCATCCCCCGCCTTTGTGGCTCTCTTAACACCCACACCCACCCACCCACGAATGAAACCACCCCAATCACACCAACACCCACCCTCGAAATAACCCACGAATTTGTTCGAAAGTCCACAAATTAATTCAAATGTGCTTGAATTTGTTCGAAAAATGCTCAAATTTGTTCGAAATCACTTGAATTTGGTGGCTACTGCTTGCAACACGATGATGGGGTAGTTGCGGGCTCATGTCGCGGTGGTGGCGTGGTTGCGGGCTTGTGGCGTGTGGTTGTTGGTTTTGTAGTTGTGGTTGTGTTGCTGGGTGGTGGTTGTTGTTAGGGAAAAATTGGGGAAAGGAAATAATCGGTTAGAATAGATACGGAGTAGAAAACTTGATTTAGCAGGTAATTTTAATGAGTAGGATTGTTAATAGAAGATTAAGTAACAAATTAGGATTATTTTGAATACAGATTATTATGAGCGAACCATGGAAAGGATAGATTATTAAAATCAAAATTTCGTTAATCAAAGAAATTCACTCCATTACTTACAACTTACAAGTTAACAATGCTTGTAAAAAGATAAAATTAAAATTACCCTAAGTTTAACGAGCAAAGATGACAGCCTCCAGTTTTTGCCTATACAGACTCTCTATTGTTGTTAAACTTACCCTCCAGCCATAGTCACTGCTAACAGTGAAGAAAGAAGGAAACAAGAAGATGAGGTTGGCATCCATACACAACATTCTCTTCCATTACTTCCTCAGCTTACCTCTATTCTCTCCTATCTCATTCGAATTACATCTTCTCCGCATCCTAACCCTCCTATCTCTCTCTGCGGTGTCCCTCCTCCAATCCGTCGTATGCCTCGCTCGCGCGCAGCAATTCCGGTCGCCCATCAATTCTCCGAAAAAAAAGGTCTTTTTTTTCCCCTTATTGATGCTTTAAACTTTTTTTTTTCATTATATATGATTAACAAATAATTAGTCTTTGCTTCACTTGTGCCATGAATATTGAACATACTGGGAACATTGTGAATATTTTTTTTTTCTGGGTGTTGCAATTTTTATGTAATTCTTGATTTTCAGTGAGAAATTGTTTTGTTGTGTTATAAGTTCCTGTATTTTCATTTGGGTTTTTCTTTTACCCTTTAATATCTATAGTTGTGATTTTTTTTATCAAGTTATTAATGTATTGATTAGAATTAGTCTTGTCTAATTAACTCATTAATTGAGCCAATGGAATCTTCCTAGTTTATTTTATATTTTAAGGGATTAAAATAATGTGGGTTCGCTGTATCAAATTTATAATGAAAATAGAGAACTTGTCAATGTCTCATTTGTTGCTCCATTTCATTTGAGGTTGAATTGAATATACCATCAAAATAATCTATAATGGAAAACGTGATTGTAAAATTTTTGTTTGTTTGATCATGGAAAAACAATGAGAAACGTAAAGATAATAGAGAAAATGGGATAGGCATGAATGCATGATCTATGTAGCACGGAAACGTTTCGGAAACAAAGAAATGCCAATCCCAAAAAAAAGGAAACATTGAATGTTTACAAATAATTAAAAAATTAATAGATTTATCAAGAAAAATTATTAAATTATGTTAAAAACAGTAAGTCTATTGAAATGTCCTATGAATAAAAATATAACTTAAATAGTCTTAAAATTAAAGTGAGTCGGAAGTTAAATAGTGTTTTAGTTGCATGGAAACGTTAGAAATAGAACGAAGTTTCTTAGAGGTTTTCGAGTTTCAGTTTCCAAATGTTGAAACGTCAAATCGTAGGGGTTTTTGTGCTTCATATGACATGATTGTCTAAGCATTTGTGTTTGTTTGTTCGTTCGTTTGATTGATTTTGTTTTTTTTTAATTGAGTTTTGTTTGTTTGATAATGGGAATTAGGGATAGTAGAGAACTGAGAGTAAATATAAAATGAAGGATGGAAAGGTGAGAACTATAATAAAAATGTGACTACCTTGTTTTAAAGAAATACAATAGAAAACGTGGCATACCTTGTTTTTAAAAAGATTTCCTTTATCAAAGAGCGATTTTCACATTGAAAATGGTTTTCCTCTACTCACAAACCAAACAAAAGAATATGGAAAGGTAATGGAATTTTTTCAAACAAACGGAGCCCTTATTTGTGTGCAACTCTAATATCGGTTAATGATTGATAAGCACTAAGGTTTATGTGTTATATTTCCCCTTCTAACTTGATTAACAACAAAATAAACGAACCAATATAGCTTGTTGCATACTAGCATGCCTAAAGGGTAAAACATATAGATCAATGGATTGGATTCTTGATGTGCAATGCACAATTAAGTAGAAGTCAATCTTTAGGCTATGTCCATTGTCCAATTCGTCCGAATTTTTATGATCTAACTTTCTACTCTCCGTTTTTTTAGATGTCCACTTTGGGTTCTGTGGTTTTTGAGCGAAATTTTGGTGTAAGTATTAGGTGATAGATGAGTAATTTAATAAGTATGTGGGGCCCATAGATAGAGAGGTAGAGAGAAGATGTTGTGGACCCAAAAAAGTAGAAAGTAAGTAGAGATTATAGGATAATTTATTGTGATCCCATGTCTTGAAATGGAAAAAAAGCAAAGTGGGACATCTTTTAAAAACGGAGGAAGTATTTTTTTTAATATTTTATCTAATTTGAATTATCATGTTGATTTTTGTTCTTAGTATTTCTAAACTAATTCGATCTTTATATTCCTAATTTGAATTTTGTAGAAATAAGTTGAGGCTTAAGCTAACATAGTCTTTTTTGTATTAAGCTGAATTTCTGTTAGGATTTATGATCATTTCTTTATTGCTAGGAATCCGAATGCCACTACTGCACATTTTAGGCACTTAAATTGCTCTTCTACATAATTATGATAAGAACTGTTCATAGCCTTTTGAAAAAAATTGCTCTTTTTGTTGCAATCTCTTGAAGTAAAGTTGAGTGAAAAGAACTGTTCAGGCTTTAAGCTTAGTTGTTTCTCTTTCATGTCAAGAAGATGATTCTTACTGAAGATGTAGGTGAATTAACATTAGAAATACTTATAAAATTAGTGTTCAAATGTGATGTTTTTCAAGCATTGTTGTACAGACATGAGTCCAGTTGCTTCAGGTCAAAAACTTTTATGTCCTATCCTTATTGTTATGCTTCCATATTTTTCTTTTAAGCAAGTTGTTCATTTCAAGCATTCCAGATTTAAGTATCTGTACTCAGTTGCAGTAAATTTAACATATGTAGGTCCTAATTTTTGCAACAATTCGCTAAAGTTTACCCAGATTTTTAAAAACAATGCAAAAAAAAAAATAAAAAAATGTAGCAATTGTGGTTTCAAACTAATTTAATGCCATTAATGGTTTCATTTTGTTGCTTGCAGAGCCAAAGAAAAAGGGCTCTAATGAAAGTGATGATTTAAAAGAGGATGCATTTGAGGCTCTTTTAAGCAGCTTGAAGAGGATTAAAGCGAGATGAGGATTTGTTAGATGATGATGTGAGGATGACGATGAGATTCTGAAGAAGAGCTTGTCATGCTTGAACAGGAGTTAGAAGAAGCTCTAGCAGAAGATGAAATTTATCAGAATTGTTGAATTTGACAGAAAATGCTTCTGTGGTGGAAGGAGATGAGGTAGAAGAAGAAATTAAGGATGAAGTTGGAGAAGATGATATTAATGATAGCGAAGCGGAAGAGAAGAAGAAGAAGAGGGGAACCAATTAAACTGAAGGGTTGGCAACTCGGCGACTGGCATATGCATTGAAGGTTGGCCGCCGTAAACTAGTGTAAGTCTTGTACTCTTTTTATTGGAAGCGTGAACCATTTATACCTGAGTCATAACCAGTATTCGACAGTGTTATTTGGGTGTTTATGTCTTAGCTAGATGCAGATGTAATTCATAATTGCAGATGAATTGGGAGCTTAGTGGTTCTGTTTTACCTTTGATAATATTGTTTAGTAAAGTCAGAATGTTAAGTTTGAAATAACAGAAAATCCAGTTGCAACCAGTGAAAGTATATTAGTTCTGTAAGCAAGAACAGAGAATCGAGATTGTAAACGAGTAAATGTGATGAAGTGAAGTTTTTGCAATTTGGAATTGACTAATAAGCTTTTAATGGGTACTGTTCTTGTGACATTTGTTCTTCGCTGACTATACGTATTTAAAGTAATTACAACCGACCTTTTGATATGGATCACACTGAACTTGACATATCTTGATTGGGAGAGTATTGTGGTGTATCTGTGAGTTGATCATGGAATAGGGGCAGCTCCTCTGGCTTGTGACAGGTTATTAATAGGCTTTGTATTGTTTAGGGAGTTGAAAAGATAGATGAATAAAGTCATAAACATCTAGTAGTTCGTGTGTATGTAACATGCTACGGGAGTCTGCTTGCTCATGAATGAGTACTTTCCGAATCCCTGTTCTTTGCAATCTGGCCATTTTGCCATTGATCAAGGTTAACAATTGCCTTGCAGATAAGAATTAGCTGCTGAGCTCTGTCTTGATCGGTCTATTGTTCTTGAGTTGCTTCGGGAGCCGCCTCCAAATCTGCTAATGATGAGCGCTTCTTGCCTGACAAACCAACTCTTCAATCAAAGTTCTGATCCTAAAGAATTGTCGTCTGATCCTTCTGAGGTGATTGCTGATACTGCACCACTGAATCGAAGGTGGATACCCCGGTGCATGCCCTGCAAGGAAATTGGACTGCACAAAAGAGATTGAAAAAAGTGCAAGTTGAAACTCAAAAAACGTCTATAGACGTACCAAACGTCCTACTGTAAGTTTATAATTTCCTCTGTTTAAATTATTTTTTTCTGGAATGCTTGATAGAACCATGTTGTAGATCATACTTATATTAGCCCTATTCGCCTCTGTTGAAGATTACTTGTAAACTGAAATTGGGGGTTTGTGGTTGGCCTTCTATGAGTCTATGAATCACATTGTAAAAAAAAAAAACAAAATCTATTATTAATGTCTTATACTCTTATGTGTTGTTGATATTAGAACCTAAATGTCAAGTTGTTAACTAAAGGCAGATAAGGGCTAATGACTTCACATATGAAATTCAGAAGTAAACAAGAACAAATCCAGAGGGACTTCCGCCCCTTGTTTTTTATTAACTTATTGTGGCATCTAGATATTGTTTTCGGTTTTTCTTTGAATTTATTTTTCGTTTTCTCGGGTGATGAGAGATTGATACCAGATATTCAATCGTGCAGAATTCTATGATTAGCAGCATTGTCCATGTGACCAACATTCCTCGTGCAAGAGTTGTAAAATGGTTTGAAGATAAACGTGCTGATGAAGGGGAGCCTGAACAGCACCAGCCTTATCGACGCTCATCCTCTAAATCTGTGTCTACTCATTAGTTCTGGTACTTGTTATCTTTGTATAATTTCTTGTTGTGTGCATGGTGATGTCTACTGTTTATGCATCCTGTCCCTAGCTGTGCTTAGAAGTTTAAACAAAAAACAAATGTTGATAGTTGTATAAGGTCAGCATATTTGCTTTGGTTCTAATTAGTGAGCCTATCTTTTACTACAAATGAGGTACAATACAATTTAGGAACGAGGAAAGGGGAAAATTAAACCTGCAATCTGGTACACAGCTTCTCAATGACAATTACTGTACTTTACTAGGCTAATGCCTCATCAATTCTAACTGAGAGCATGTTTAGTCCCAAGTCTTAATACTTAGAAGCGACATCATTTTTGTGGTCCCCATTGAAATTGATGTCTTGAAATTCTTATTAAGACTCACTAAGACTTAATCAAATTTATCACTTTAGCTCTAAGATTCAAACATATGACATATTTTGTTTATTTTATCTTTTTATATTTTCTATATGAAAACAAAATTAATGAACTTTAACAAATACTTCATTTGTTCGTTCTTTTTTACTTGCATCATTTTCCTATTTAAAAAGTTGCAAAATACTTGCATTCTTTTCTTTTATAGTAAATGGTCTCCACAACCACATCCTTATAAATATAATAAGATACAAAGTAATATAACTCCCATTTGCAAGTGGGTTCACTTTCGAATTTTATTCCTTAATTAATATTTTTTATTATATAATATTCATCTTTTGGGGTTCACTCTTTTATTTTTCTCTCTTCCTTAATTCATATGCACCACTAGTTGGATGCGAGTAATAAGAACGGAGGAAATAAAATTTAGGTGGGTTTCAATCTCAAAATTTAAGTTGAGTCTTGGAATTTCAAAATTCAATTTGAGACTTGGTTGAGATCTTTAAAGAAGAAAGGGAAAATCTTAACCATCAGCCTTAAGTCTCAACTTGATGATGTCTAATGGAAATTTATTTTCGAGTGTTAATAATAAAACTTAGTTTTTTATGTCTATTTCAATACTCCCTTCGTAATGTTCTACCAATTTCAATTTAGCA
>SNQN01000362.1:65918-88005 GCA_008642245.1 Bassia scoparia | reverse complement strand
TTTGAAAAAATGATTTAAATTAAAGATATTTTACCATTAATTTCCCAATTAACCAAAATTGTATATTATGCAATGATTTTAATAAAATATGCAAACATTGAAAACATTTATTACCACTTATATGTGAATTAATCAATGGGCAATGAATCTGGACATTAAATTTTCGTAAAAGATGAAAATTTAATGTCATTGTTGCCAATCATATGTCAATTTATAATGTAATTTGGACACTAAATTATCATAAATGATGTACTCCCTCTGTTCCATGAAGATCCTGCCAGTTACTATTCATACGCTTCCCAATGCATGTTTTGTATCGTTTATATCTTTAGGTACACATTTGAGAAAATTATAAGAATTGAATATTAATAATCTATTCATTAATACGAATCAAACAAGACCCCACATGACTATATTTATAACTATACATTGATAATTATTTACAAGATTCTCTTCACTTGTGAATAGTGAAATAAACGGGTGTGACATGAACTTCATGGAACGGAGGGAGTAAATTTAAAAATATTATCATTTATATATCAATCAATCAATAACGCACAGTGAATCTGGACACTCATTATTAAAATAGGACTATTAATTTAATAATTTACACACTTCGACCACTATATAAAGCACAATCCTCTCCCCATCCTAAAACACCCAACAACACAATCTTTCTTATTATGTGTTATATGTATGTATATATCTTTAACATATGTCTTTATGTGTAGTTTAAATTTATGTATGGTTATCATCTACATATTTATATTATTATAGATTATTTTCAATGGGCTATATATGTACATAGTTGATCAAGTTTGTCATTTATGATCCTAACTTTTTTCGCCAACGGAAAACTCATGGATGATGTTTATATAATAACACTATAATTAATCTTGAAAAAATTATAATTTGTAATAAAATTTCTTAAGTATTTATTCATTTGTTAAATATTGCACAAATTTCATTAAGTTGACTTGCATTCACTTTTATGRARGCATCGCGTGCACAAAACACTAGTGACTAATAAAAACGATTTATAAGACTACCATATGCAAAAGAAATCATGAGCTCAATCAAGTAATTTTACAAATCATGAACGTGTTCGTTGTAGCGTTTTGAGGTAACATTTAYCATTCATATTAGATCAAAATGCTTCTCGATAAATTTTACTGTTCAACAAAGTAGTGTTTTAAATAAAGGTTAACAAAAATTGCTACTTTCATCTAGAGTTGTTAATCTTGTCGTGTCACTTACATAATAAATGGGTTGAACACCTCCAACTCTAACTCAACCCGTTTTATAAATAGGTTGTGTCGTTTCAACACACTTACTTAAACGGGTCAAGATCATCGAGTCATGCGCGCCAATGACGGGTCAATTTCGTGTCGATAAATATGTCGCTTTTTTTTTTTTAACATACTAATGTACTTCGTATATAATTAGGTCGAATCGTGTTGTGTCATGTTAACATGTTTACTTTAACGGGTTAAATTTCTCCGACCTTAACATGACCCGTTTAATAAACGTGTCGTATCAACCCATTTATTTAAACATGTCAACACACTTGACCCAAATCCATTCATAAGAATTATAACGAGTCGATTTCGTGTTAGATTATCGAGTTGCGTCAAAATTACTAACTTTACTTTCAAAGTTGTTGCGGAACAAGCCCATGTCCATACTCCAAAGAAACCCCACAATCAAATTTCTAGCTACTCCATCCCCTTCTCCAGCCAGCACATGTCCAGGTCAGAAAATCATGCACTTATTATTATTATTATTATTATTATTCCAAAACATTTTCCTTCTAAAGAAAATTGCCCATAATCCCATAAATCCCCAAACTCAATCACAGCCGTCATTACACCCCTTCTCTCTCCTCAAATCGAACGGTCCAAAATCCCCCACGATTCACTCCTTCAGGCCTTTGATTACAGCAAGTGTGTAAGGCTATATGTTGCCCACGTTCGCTCAAATTCCACCGTCCATCACAAACTTCACCATCTCACGGCTCTCTTTCTCTCTCCTCCATATTTTTTTTCATCCTCTTTTCAAAGTGTAGTAAGTTGAGTTGAACACTGGCAACTAAAAAACCGAGTTAAACAGCAAACAAAATCCCGCCTTTTCTCTCTCCTAAAACAACCAAAGAAGAAAAACAGAGCTGCAAAGAAGAATTATTTTGATTCAGAATTAATCATTGTTATTATTATTATTATTATTGATAATTATTGTTATTTTTAATAATATCTTGAAAAAAGGTGAGAAAATGCAAGAACAAGCTACAACAAGTGCTACTTCTGCTGCTGTTTCTTCTTTGCCTTCTAGTAGTGAGAGATCTTCTGGTTCTGCTCTTCAACTTGAAGTTAAAGAAGGTATTTTTTTAAAAGTAAATTCAACTTGCATGAAAAAGATTATTTTGTRTGTATTTTTTTCTCATGTCTTTGGTGTGGAAATGGAGAAAATTTGGGTGCTCATTTGATGATTTTGTGAAAGTTTGGATTTTTCTTTCATGGGTTGATTAGTTGCATGAATGTAGAGTAAATTCAATCTTCTCATTTTTTTTTTTGTMGAAATTTTGGATTTTTAAGCATGAGTGGTATAAAAAAAAGTGTAAATTTGAATTTCCCATTTGAAGATTTAGATTTTTTTTTTTCTTCTCATAGTTGGTGTGAAGTTGAGGTTAATCTGGTATTATACTATTATTTTCCTTTTTAGGAATTTAGAGAAAGTTATTTTTTTTTTCCTTTAATTGGGCAAGGCTGAAACTTTACAATTTAAGTTGGAATTTAAGGTAAAGTTTTGATTTTTATTTTGTAATTTGTTTGAAAATGAAGGGAAACATGGTTTTGATGTGATGAAGTGATAATTGTAACTTGTAAGTTTAGTTGGAGTAATGTGCAGTTTCTTCTACTCCGTAAATTGAATTGGTTACAAATTGGTACAATATTTAAAGGAAAAAAGCTCATTTTCCCAATATCTTGGGAATTGGAGCAATAATTTTAGCTATTGCAGAACCTTTTTCATGTTATTCTTTTGAATTTAATATTTGTAATTCTAAGCCTTTTTGAATGAAGTCAAAATGTTTGTTCTTGTTCTAAATTTCTAACTTATTTAATGGGATGACTTCTCTATGAAGGAATGGAGAGTGATGATGAAATTCGTAGAGTACCGGAATTGGGAGGTGAACCGGGAATGAGTTCCGCTTCAGGCCGAGACACGGGTTCGGTGGCGGGTACGGATCGGGTTCAGCCATCAGGGCAGGGGCAAAGGAAGAGGGGGAGAAGCCCTGCTGACAAAGAAAGCAAACGTTTAAAGAGGTGAATTTGCTGTCTGGCTTTTAATTTCATTGTTTGCCTTCATTTGGTGGTTATTACATCATGTTCTATTAGTTGAGAAAAAGGGTAGTATAGTTAATTAATAATGCCAATTGAGCTGATTTGTTTATTTTTTAGTGCTCTGAATTTGTGATCAAGTGTTTAAAAGTAGCAATTTTGTTTGATGAGAATAGGTTGTTGAGAAATAGAGTTTCAGCACAACAAGCAAGGGAAAGAAAGAAGGCATATTTGAGTGATTTGGAAACAAGAGTGAAAGACTTGGAGAAGAGGAACTCTGAGTTGGATGAAAGGCTCTCCACCTTGCAAAATGAGAATCAGATGCTTAGACATGTAAGTTGCTGAACTTATGCTATGATTTGCATGAATATGATTGTTCTCTTTTTAATACTAACATGATGAAATTGTATACACTCAATTCATAGTATACTATARCTCCAAACATGTGCTTTGAWAATGTCGCAGTTTACTCTGAATCGAGTATTATACCTCGAAACACGTGCTTTGATGTTTGGAGGTGTAATACTATGAATTGAGTGTATACAAAATGGCCATTTTGTAGAAAAGYAAGTTTTTAGTTAAAAAAGAAGTATAAGGCAGATTAGGTGTCGAAATAACATAGGTTAACATACTTTTGGAACTTAAAAAGAGGATGAGAATTTGGCTGAGGTTTTTGTGACAAATCAATTTATGGGATTGAGCTATTCACCCAACTTTGATGTTTGCTTTGGTGATTTTTGGGTTCATGTGCGATGTGAGTTAGTAGAGGTTTTTCGGGATAAAGACATTTAACAGATATTGGCTAACAAATTTGGGAGGATGAAAGGTCAAAAGGGAATTTGTGACATATTGAGTGTAGAAACTAGAAAGAAAGTATTTCCTGTGTATCAAAATTATTGCAACGATTTGACACTTTTCCTCTTTACTTTATGTCAAATCATTGCATTTATTTTGATATGGAGGGAGTACAAAACTTTTGCATTTATTGTCATCTAACAGAATATGGTCCTTGGTGAGAAATTTGGTATCATCCTCCTGTCATATCGTCTCCATGAATCATTATATTGATGTGTCATGGCTATGCTATAGAGTGTAGTATATATGTCTCAATATTAAGGAAAGTTATGGCAACTCATAAAAGTAGAGCGGTGGGATTAAACTTAGAAAAGGGGGGCTGAAGAATGGGGAATCATGTGTTTTGCTACAAATATGCTTCCGTTTCGTCGGAAAATTCGAAAACGTTCCTACGGGGCTTCCTTTTTTACCGTCTCAATGATACATTATACTCCATGGGCTTCTATGCTCTTGCTCAAGGGTTGATGAATGGAGACAAAAGAATAAAGACCCATTATTCATTTTTAAGGACATTTTTTTTTGATAGGGATGTTCAATTTTGTGGTCCACTACATACAGTACATAGGAAATTATAAATATACTCATGGATTCAATGTATGTTCATGATGGGTTGGCTCAATTTTGCACAATAATTAATTTTCCTTGTTGTTTGCTTTGGTGGGGGGATAAGAGATGGGTATTTTGCAACTTGCAATCCTATGCACTTATGCATGATGCTTCAAGCTTGGGTCAATGCAAGTTGCAATGTGAACATGTGAACTGTGAAGTAGCCTAAATTGATTTGCTCGTTTTATTTCGTTGGTAGCTATTATATTCATATCGACTTGTACCTATGCACTCTTTGCTTTATATTTTTACTTTTGACCCCTTTTATATTTCATTCCTACACATTTCTATTTTTTTTCTCATGATTATGTCTTCCCTCTTTTTAATATTTATTCCCTTCTCAATAATTAAGCTTAAATAATTATTGTTTAGTAAGAATTAATATAAATCAAAATTGGCTATGAACAAATCAAAATTTGTTGCACACTTCARGTGCATATATACTAATTTTGCTGAAAATTTCAAAATTGTCTATAAAAAAAATCAAAAATTGTTGCACGCTTCGTGTGCATATAAAACTAATTGTGTTGAAATTTTAAAATTGGTTATAAAAAATCAAAATTTTTTGCACGCTTTGCGTGCATGTAAGACTAATTTTGTTAAAGTATTAAACAAACAAGTTTCAATTAATTGAATATAATAAGATTTTGTCAAATTATTCACATTAATCTAATTGTATTTTTAAAATGTTTTTATCCGTGTATGAACGTTCATAATTTGTCACTCCAATTTTAAAATCCTGTATGTGCTACTGTGTATTGAGCGGTGACATCGTGAATTCATGATATGAAAGATATGAAGATGGGAATTGTTGTAGCTACTTATTGTGCTGATAAACACATCTTCTGCCTCACTGAATTTTATGGAAGTATACTGATTAATTTTTGTAAGTATTGGTTCTGTCTCAAATTTTGCATATGAATTTGCTCATTTTTAGTGACCTTTGTAAAAATATTTGGGTGTTTTTTCGGGTCAATTAAATTTGAGTTATGTATTCAATTACTTATAATGAGGTTTAGGAGTAGAGATTATGTGTCAATGAAGACAATTGAGAAATAGGGTTTCACATTTTCACTCAATAAGAACTACACTGTTACTTCTCATTATGTTTAGGCTTTAGAAAAGTGAAGAATTATAGAAGTATGTAAGTTGTCATCATGGTTTTGCTTTGAGCTTGTTCTCTGTTGAAAAGTTATTTTATTTAATTTTTACTGTCGTTGGCTATGCATTACTCCGTAAATGTTATATGCAATTACTTAAAAAGTGTGTTTTTTTTTCAAACCTTTACCGTTTCCGTTGACGCGATTACGCGAATAAAAAAAAATTTCAATTAGTTTGTACTGTTTTTGCTTACATTTTTTTACTAGATGAATTACAGTCCAGTCTGATATTGTTAGGTTATGTTATGCAGATACTGAAGAACACGACTGCAGGCCGCAGGGGAGGTGGTTCTAATGGTGATGCATCTTTATAACATTGGATAACTGAAGTCTTCATGGCTCTTAAGACATACTCCCTTAACATTTGAAGTCAATAACTTTATGCTGGTGATCAGATAGCAGATTTTAATCAGGCTGTGTTTGGCATACAAAAAAGCTAGCTTATGCTTCCGTGGATGTTTATGGGAATCTACCATGAGTGGTTTACGCAAAGCTTGTGGACGGTGATTATGCAAATGTCCCCTCTCAAAATCAGGATGCTTAGCTTTTTTGGCATGCCAAACAACGCCTTGAATGATAATATCGAATCAACTCTCACTATGTTGTACAGCGACCTAGGATGCTCTGATTAGGAGGCTTAAGCGAATGCAGCCTACTATAAATGATTGATATACTGGAATTATTCTGAATGTTTGTAATTCAAAATGTGATTGGAAGTAGGCCATTGGATATGGTGCAAGGGCACTTGTTGTGCATGCCAATAGTCAATAGATAGGTCGCAAGGGCAATTATGCTTATTGACGTGTTGTGCATTGCTCTACATCAGACGACGACACTAACAGGGGACTACATGAATTGATTTCGGGGTTGCATAGCTTACATGTACCGTCTATACCATATTGTACTCCATATTCAATGTTAGTTGTGTGATTCTAAAATTTCCGGCAGGAGCAAATGTTTCATCTCCGGTTGGAAGGAATTTCGACTGTGTACACTGTAACTTGATGTACGATGTGATTATGTGGTTGTTCGTCACTCCCCCCCCCCCCCCCCCCCCCCCCCCCCCCCCCACACCCACAAACCCCCCCCCCCCCCCCCCCCCCCCCCACACACACACACACCTGTCTCTTATACACATCTAGATGTGTATAAGAGACAGACCATACCCATGTTGAGAGCTATGCTCTTTTGAAGTGGACATCTAGTGCAAATCTTGCACGATTAGCACTTATTATGCACCGACAATACCGTGTTGCATTTATTTCATATGAGTAGTCTTCTTTTTCCACTCCTTCCAGTTTGTTCTTTACATTTCGTTTTTTGATTTTTTTTTCGTTTATTCTTTACGTTTGTTTTTTTTTTCATACTTTGTAGTTCATTTTTTTATTCATTAATGTTATTTTTAATCCTACAATATATTACCTTTTATTTTCTCATTATTCACGAGTTTTCGCTCACTTATTTTCTCCACTACAGTTATTTTTACATTTCGCTTTTTCCTAAAAAAATTATGTCTCTATATCATAAATGTTTAGTGAGTACATATCATGAATTATGATAAAATCCAATTAAATTACTTTCTCCGTTTTTTTATATGCATAACTTGTGATTTTGTGAGTTTCAAGACAAAATTTGGGGTGAAAGAGATGGAGAGGTAAAAGGAGATTATCATGAATTACAAGTGATGCATTTAAATTAAAATTTTCCAAAATAGAAATTGATGCATCTAAAAAGAAATAAGTATTTAACATCAAATTATCGCTTTAATATCATTATTTTAAATATTTTGCAAATTTTAATTATAAAATAATTTTTAAAATAAATTTAATAAAATCATGCATAACACACGAAGTACTCTCTATTATATATGCCAATATGGGAGCATGATGTTAGTATAATAAATAAGTTTTTTATTTAGAAAAAGAAAGGGAAATTTCACATGATACTACTCTATATTTGTAAATTTCACGCAGTACCACTATTTTTTATTTTTATTTATTTTTTTTTACGAATTTCATATGGTACCACTATACTATGGTCAAAATTTTAAATTGTAACATTTCACTAATTAAAATATTAATTAGAGGTTAAGTAGAGTTGTGATTTTGTCCTGATTTGATATGTGTATGTGAAGAATAGCTAGATTAAAGTTTTTAAGGGTCATTTGGTCTAATTTGAGGTTATGACTAACAAACATAATCTTTGTAAATTTTGTCCAGAAATCCTTAAAGTGTCAAACTAACTTACAGGATCTTATTGAGACATTTTTTTGTCGCATGCAAACCAAAACACGTACAATGAAATGAACCCTTAACTATATTTGACTCCTAATTAACATTTTAATTAATGGGATGTTATGATGTAGAATTTTGARCAAAGTATAGTGATACCATGTGAAATTCGTAAAAACAGTGGTACCACGTGAAATTGACAAATATAGAGCGGTACCACGTGTAATTTCCTAATAAATTTATCTACGGAGTACATAAATCTTCAATCATATCAATTAGACCTTTAATTGATTCATCAAAAAAGGCAATTTGATCTTCATCAATATTTTCCATCAATTGTTTAAGCTGCTCAACAATTTATTTCACAATCCTCGGATTTACGTAAAAAAAACACTAGCCATTTTTCTCTTGGGGCTACCATCAATCTTTTAAGGGATTTTTCCCCATATGCCRCTGAATTTTAGCCTAATAACTCATATACCCCCGTGTTTTTTGAAACAGCTCATATACCCCTCACATTAGAAAAAATAACCCAAATACCCTTWATGAGGCCAAAAATCGTTAAATCCTTAACACCGTTAGGATTTAACTCATAATTCTTCATTTAACTAATAATCTCTTCTCTAATCTTCTACCTTCATCCACCACTGCAATCTGAAACTCCACCATCACCATTAACATAATAAGAAGCCCAATATTTCTTCCATTCTGTGACCAAATCACTGAAGTTTCCCTAAAATTCGAGCAACTAAAACCACACAAATTCGAAAACCACAAAATCAAAACCCACAAATTCTAACATAAAATCAAAACCCACAAATTCATACACCAAATTCGTACACAAAAATTTGAACACACAAATTTTTAGGCTTTGTTTCGAACACAAATTCAAAACCCACAAAATTTTTATTAATTGGTTTTGTGTTCTTCGTCAAAATTCGAATACAATATTTTGATGATTCAACTCTAGCAATTCGAAAAGCCAACATAAATTGGGCCAAAAAAAAAGCAACAAAACTCATTCAACTACAACTACAACTTCAACTTTAAATCAGAAAGGGAATGACATGGAGAATCAAAATGCCAGAAACGAAATTTCAGTTCGAAAAATTGATAATGTTGTTCGAAAATCTGTTTTTTTTTTTGTTTCGAAAATTAACAATTCAATTTAATAATATGGATTTTATTTTGCTTCGAATTACTGAGTTATTGTTTTGAAACAAACTGGAAATTCTGGGTTATGTTGGCATTTCGGCTTGACGATTATCATTAGAAGACAGATTTGCAGTTCTAAACTCAAAAATCTGGAATTTTAATCYAATTTGGTTATAGGTGTTCATGGTTGTGTTAATGGTGATGGGTGTTCATAGCTGTGAATCTGGGTGTTCATGGCTACGTTAATGGTGATGTGGAAGAAAAGAGGAGAGGAGAAGAAGATACTGTATGAGGGTGGTGGGGGTGGTTGTTGGTGAATTTGGGTTATTCACATACATTATGAAGGTCTTTGGAAATGAAGTACGAAGGTCTCTGGAAATGAAGGGTAAACTAAAGGGAAATTGAGTGTTGATAGAAAGAGAAAGGAGAGAGAGAGTAATTAAGGTTTAATTGGCGGAAAAGAGTAACGGTGTTAGATTTTTCGTTAGAGTAAGGGTATTTGGGTTAGTTTTTCTAAAGTGAGAGGTATATAAGATGTTTCTAAAAACACGGGYYTATATGGGTTATTAGGCTAAAAATTAGGGATATATGGGGAAAAATCTCATCTTTTAAAGGTTGATGGTAAGCCCCAATTCTTTATKTAATGTAATTTCTCTTGTTTTTACTATTTACAATAAGTTCGCTTTATTTTATTCTTTTCGTGAGATTTGTTATTCTCCTGGTGAGACATATCATTTCGTTTTGTCGGATTCATCATTCTCCTTTGTGAGATCATTATTGGCCATYTGTTTTTCTRCGGGAATGAATTTATTGGTGAAGATTAGCGCGGTATTACAACAAATTTTTGTTCTTCCACTACATTCAAAAGAATCAAATCAGGTTCTACTTCAAAACTATTGCAGATTGATAGAACCCCTTATGAAAAGCTGTATGAAGAAACATCGATGTGAAAGAGGAGCGATTGTACCAGCAGATATTTCTTATAGCGATCTAAGTTTTGTCAAAGTTGAATTTAATTCGATCTATTTTGATATGTATTTGGTTGTTACTGATTTCTATTGTAGATGTCGTATGACTTTCATCGAATGAATTAGCCTTCCCTTTGTTCAATTTTTTTTCCATCAATTAAATCTTTAATGGATTGGATCCAATATAAAGTCAAATATCAGAGAGATGATACACATCCGAGTGTATGGAGTCCTAAGTCAATCCTAAATTAAATATTGCAGTTCAATACCCAAGATATATCATTAATCAATAACTAAATAATTAATCTTAAATTAAAAATTAATGCAAAAATTAAATAATTAAAAGGGAGTGCTTGAGTGACCCTAAGGGTGGACAACCCTCGCTATATTGATTTTTCCTCCGTTAAGATTACATTAAAATATGATTTTTAATTCGCACTTGCTTCCAATTTGTTGCACATAGTAATAATTTATTTGATTGTGTCTAAGAGGGTTGGTMCCCCTCTAGGTTACTCTACCATTTTCCTTTTCATAGTTAAATATTAATCAAAAAAATAATATTAATTATAGGTTAAATAATAATCCCAAAATTAAATAATTAGTAAAATAATATTCGCAAGATTTAATATTTTAATATTAATCCCAAGATAAATATGAATCCTAAGTTAAATACAAGTAGTTAAATATTAATCGCACTACAAGAAAATAAGCTATTACCAACCGTCCAAAACAAATCAAAAACGGTCGGTAAAAACGCGGAGGRGGTCGGTAAAAGGTTTACCGACCGCCAACGGTCGGTAATGGACGGTCGATATTTACTTGGACGGTAAATAGAGCTTTACCGACCGTTCAGCGATCGGTAAATATTTACTGACCGTTATTACCGACCGTTACTTAGAACGGACGATGATCTCCGACGGTTCTCAACAGACGGAAATCACCGACCGTTTAAATTCGGACGTAAATTACCGACCGCCAAACGGTCGGTAATTTACATATTAGCGACCGTTTGGTGGTCGGAACATGCTTTGAAGTCAAAATTTTGTCAACAAAAATCTGACATTGAGTAATTACCGACCGTTTAAGCGGTCGGTAAAGTCAACTTTTGACTTTTACAGACCGCTAAAACGGTCGGTAAATTGAATGTATGAATTAAAAAAAGCTGTCAGAATCTACTTTCTGACAACTTTTTAACATTTATCAAGCAAACAAATGAGAACAATATACTTTGTAAATAATATCTATGTTTTGGTACATCCYAATTACACTAAATCACAAATAATAATTTTACTTTTACAAGTTATTCTTTAACTAACTTCAATCTTTCCTTCAATCTAAAACTTCCAATGAACCAAAACCTGCAAAAACCAACACAAAGAAAACAAATTATGTTAGTAGCTCAATCAACCAAAAAAACAAACATCATCAATACCAGTAAACTCCAAACTAGGGCACAATTCAATATGTGAGCTTTTATAACCAGCAATAGATAAGTTCTACAAAATCAAACTACATTAAAGTAGCAAATTAACTAAATAAACTAATTAGACAGAGTCAACATCGCATTTACAAAACTCCCACATCAAAAATTCAAGCAAAAAAGCTACTCCGAAGTGTAATTCCAAAAGAACCCTACCAAATAAACATACAAAACGCAGTAAATATTAAATCAAAATCAAACTAATTACCCAAAACAAAAATCAAATTTTTCAAAAACACAGAACGATAATTCAAGCAAACAAACATACTTTCAATTAAGAAAACGAAAATCTAAAAGAATGAAAAAATAAACAAACGAAAAATAAAAAATAATTCTGGAAAAATCWACACACGAAAAATAAACAAAAAACTGGAAAAATTAACAAAAAATGGAGGGGGGAAATCCTAAAAATTAGATCTAAAATGCAACAAAAAGGTAATTAAAAARGAAAAATCAAAGAACTATAACTCAACATTTTTAGATCTGAAAACGAAAAACCTACAAAAAAACGAATGAAATCGTGCAATCTTGGCAAATAAATGAAAAAAGAAAAATTGAGCAATCTTTGCAAATAAATGAAAACGAAAAAATTCAAACAAAAACCTACAAAAAAAGTTAAAAAACGAATGAAATCGAAAACTTAACCCAAAAAAAAAACAACAGAAAATGAAACCAATAAAAGCAAAATCCTTGGATCTAAACTCCAAAAAATCGAAAAAAAATAAATAAAATTTAAGGCTAAGTCTGAAATTTAATAAATAAAAAACGAAATCACTAGAAACAAACAAAATTCAAACAAAACACAAAGCAAAAACCAGATCTGAAACTTAATTTCAGAAAAAAAAACAAAACAAAACACAAACCAYTCGAGGTGGTTGTCGAGGCGTTGCAGGTGAGGCGTTGGCGGCGAAAGTGGTTGGCTGGCGAGGTGTTGAGGCGTTGTCGGGAGGCGTGTCGCAGGCTGAGTGTGTCGCGTGGGGAGGCGTGTGTCGCGTCGGGGGCTGCTCGTGGTGGTGAGTGGCGAGGTGGAGGGGAGGCTGGTTGTGGTGGTGAGGTGCCTTTGGTGTGGTGAGGAAACAGAGAGAAGAAGAATGAGGAGAGAGAGTGAATGGTTAAGGAAACAAGGGAGAGAGAAAGTGAATGGTTGAAGAAATAAGGGAGAGAGAGTGAGTGGGTAATTATATATATAAGTGGTATATGTCGTGTATGGTCGACTTTTAAGTGTATATGGTCAATTTTTAATTTTTATAAAAAATGAATTTACCGACCGTCGACGGTCGTAAATATATCTTAGACAGTCGGTAATTTATTAATTTTTAAAAAAAAATTCACATGTTTATATCGACCGTTAAACGGTCGGTACATCAATAAAAGCGGTCGGTAAATAACGTCCACACTATAAAACGGTCGGTAAATTTCATTAACGGTCGGTAATTAACGTCGATCATAAAAACGGTCGGTAATGTTAGTTTTATCGACCGTTTTAAGGGCGGTCGGTAAAATCCGTCGTTAATAACGCGGATTCTTGTTGTGATCCCAAGATTTATCATTAATCAATAGTTAAAAATATTGTTTGAAAGTGAAATATTCAGTTCAGTTCCGTTAAGTTCATTTAAGTTGTTTTCGGTTAATGTAAACAGACCCTAAGTGAGATTGATTAAGAACTGTAACTGATGTGGCACGTAGACCCCATTACACACATTAATATCTGAAGAATCCCATTTATTATACACATTAATCATTCTCAACAACCAATACTTGAGAGCTTATCTCACGACTTTCTCTCTCTAACACTCATAGCACTTTTATCCCTTACCATTACTTAATTACTTAAGCATCGGCGGGGAGATAATCCGAAAAGAATTATTCTCCTTTGTGCAAGAGCTAAGGAGACATAAGGCGAACGGAGGTGCTAAGGACTCAAGTGGTGATAAGGCGCACCATTGCCAAGGAGGAAGAGCTAAGGTTCCACTCTAATGTTTAATCAAGGTCAAGTCTCCCGATGTACCATTGACGAAAACCTTCACCCCTCTCTCAACCCTACAACTCAAAGGAAATATTGTGGCATATCGCATTGCACTTGCTAATATAATGAAATCTATAAAGTCAGAGATTTCTAAGTTTAAGGGCAATCGGTATGATTGATTGACTTGACACCCCTACCAGGTCCCAAGCCAATCAATTCTTGAAATCTATAAAGTTAGAGTTTTCTTCTTAAGAAGAGTGGCATAGATCAACAATGTCATCATCGATTTGTGTTACCAATACATTTTTTTCGTCCTCTAAGAATAACGGAATAGCTGAAAAATGTGACGTTACCGCTTTGTGTTTACAACACATTTCGTTCGCACTGCAAGTAATGCACGACGTCACCATTATTTTGTGTTCACAACGTAATTTGATCGGATATGTTATGGAAGTTCTGTGGGAGGAAATGTCAAGGTTGGAATGTGCAAAGGAAAATTTTATTGTTTCCCTAAAGATTGAAAAGTAGTATTCCATGCGAATGCACATTATCCTTCTCATGCAATACAGGGGCAAAGAGAAGATAGACCCCACAATGCGAAGAACAAAAGTCAACAACTACAAACAGAAGCAGAAAGAGAAAAATGCGAAGGATAACAATGTGAAAAGTAAATTGCAAAACTTAGAAAGAAATTGTGAAGCATTAGAGTTCAATTGTAGTTTTAATAAATCATGCTAAGCTAGTACAATTGAAGAGTTGTACAAATTCATTACATAATTAAGTGCAAAATAAGAAACACAAAGGATGTGGTACATTAGACTTGAAAGATTRTAAAAGTTAAGTCAAAGTTTGACCACTGTRGCCATCGCCAACTTGCTTGACAATGCCGACATTGCCCATCTTATCATCATCATTGTCGTCAGATGAACGTATTGTCGCCTTTATTGTCGGGAGTAGAGTCAGTCGAATGCTCTATATCTTTAAAGTCATAGAGGAAGTCAGGATCTGGCTTTGCTGGTTTCTCCTCACCATCAGGCATGTTGTCAATGATGTGAAGGGCCTCAACATGGTTCAACCTCTCTTCAAAACATTCAAAAGGGTAGGACTTCTTCGCAGGGAAGAGCCTCTAAGAATCCTTAATCATTCCTCGCATCTCCTCGATGCCCTTGTTCTTCACTAAAGGTAGTTGAGCGTTGAGGTTCTCTTGCATCGAAGAAATAGTGGAGTTGGTAGTGGCGAGGTCCCTCACCGTGTTTTCGGTTCTTCTGCGAAGGGAAGACAYCTCCACCTTATATTGCTCCTTCGTAGAAGCTACTGCGGCCTTCGTGGCATCCTCCTTGAGTTTGGGCTCCGCAGCTTCCGGCAGAGCCTTCACCTCATCCTCTGTCCTCTTAGCGATAGCCTGGTTGACTCGAGTTTCCTCCTTTGCAGTTGAATTTGTGACTCTTTGAACTAGGGCCTTATGTTAAGTTAACAACCTATTGTAAGTTTCGAGGCTTTGGCGATAGCTATAGTGCACCACATTTAGGGCATTGTCCGAGGGAGTAATTTGCCTCCGCATTATCCAATTGGATCGCCATTGTCTGCTAGTTGAGATAGGCGAGAGCCTCCTGGTACAACAGCTCCATGTTTTTAGCCTCACTATTGGCCCTTTGCATCTCCTTGGCAACGCCGTCCATTCGCACCATGACCTAAAGAAGTCAAATAATAGCAAAAAAAGTACAAAACAAGAATAATTTAACAAAGTGAGAGAAGTCGCATACCTCACCAAGGCCACTCATCGCAGCTTTGCATGATCCCTCCTCGTATCCGCAAAGAGTGTCCTTGTACTCCTATGAAACACAACTGATCATCTCAAAGACGATCTTTTTCTTCTTCCCAGTTACGAACTTCCATGAAGCAAAGCGGTCACAACTCTCCTTCTCGATCCACCATCTATCATCAGCTTCGCTTGCCTGAAGGTCGGCAACGATAGAAACGAAGGGTTTTTTGGCGACGAAGGCTTCTAGACCCTTAACAAAGTTTCGATCAGGCTTCGCTGTTTGAGGAGGACTCTCGGGACACTTAAATGGTGGTGCGGTGATACGTGTTGTTTACCGTATTAAATTAACTATTTATAAAACCGATCTTAATCCTTCAAAAATATTAACAAGTAGTAAAAATGGTAAGAGAGGGTCGATCCCACGAGAAGTTTGTTAACTTTCTAAACTCGGACAAAAGGAAAAGAAAAAAATAAAAATAAAAATAAATAAATAAATAAAATCCGGACAAAAGGAAAAGAAAAAAATAAAAATAAAAATGAAATTGTGGATGAGCCACACGACCAAGGCAAGGGCAAGAGCCCAAAAATATTTTGTTGACCATTTTTCAACTTTCCTAAATTCCTATGAGCTTGTTTTCCAAGTAAATGATTTTCCATCCTTCCTGAATATTTTTCATGACACTTCCAAAAATATTATTCTCTACTTTCTACACATTATTTTATGTCGTAAATTCTACCCCAACCATACACAATAAATTAAATACCCTTCAAGTCATTTGATAACCCCTCACAATTTTTCTTGCAAAAACAATTATTTTCTCTCTCTCACTCGGTCCTCCTTCTCTCCGAGCATCGACGACCACCGACGGCACCACCAACCACCACTGGCGAGCCACCACTAACAGGCTTGTCGCGTGCCTATCAAAAGTACCTATTAGAACTAACTATGCAGCTAGTGGTAACAGGATCGTATTCAACGAGAACACAACAATTATCGATTAAACTGAACCAAAGCATCTAAACTAATAAGAGAATCCTTGGTTTGAAGTTGTAACGAATTAAAGTCTTATAAAAACGACGAATAATAGAGATTAAGTATATGACTAACGAATCTAGGGCTATGGTTTTACTATAGCAGTAATGACAGCAATTCGGCATCAACAATTCACAACAAGGCATAATCAAAATAGGGTCATTTCTCTCGAATCAATTGAACATAGAACTACTCCTAACTATCTCTCGACCAGATAGTCTCGTTCTACCTATTAACGTGATCTTGTGCTAAGTCTCAATCGCTAGATCTAGAGACTTGTGACTAATAATTAAAAATTAAGTCGGCCTAGCGAAATTGAGTTAACTAAAGAACAATCTAATAGGAAATTGGATTAATTGCCAAGTCAAGAATCGATCAAGCCAAATACATGTCAACCATATGGCTATAAATCCTTATCGCCCTATGAAATTGAACTACTACACTCATATGGAATAATCATGATAATTGCGATTGGGGAAACATAATCAAAAGCATAAACAATTAAAAGCAATAAAAGAATAGTTAAGATGAATAAATTACCAAAAGTGCAATAGATCGATGAAATAATGATGGTTTATTGAATTCATGATGAGAAACTAGGGTTCTGTAAGAATACGTATTGAGTTTTTTGAAATAAAATCTAATAATGAAAGTGATTTACAAAATTAGTGATTTCTCCTCTTAAATACTCTGGTTTTTCTGAATTAAAAGAGCTCCAAATTAATAAAATGTCATCCACTTAAAGCCAAACAAAGCAGAAATAATCGCCCAAAACGGGCCAAACCGATCGTTTGAGTGCTGATGCCGATCGGTTTGAGGTTGTTTGTGTTGAAACCGATCGGTTTGAGCTGGTTCTTCTTGCTTAGCTTTTCTCCGCTTAATCACGCCTCATGCTAGCTCCCGAAAGCTCCATAGTGCCTTTAATCATCCCAAAATCGATCCCAAACTCATGAAAATGATCCCTTGAAATCTATCAAAACACTAAATACACAATATTAGTAGCAAAAAGGCCTTAAGGAGMCCAAAATCAACTAAAAGGACAAGAGAATGAGGGGGG
The DNA here is from genome assembly GCA_008642245.1 of Bassia scoparia. Lineage (NCBI taxonomy): Eukaryota > Viridiplantae > Streptophyta > Magnoliopsida > Caryophyllales > Amaranthaceae > Bassia > Bassia scoparia. The sequence continues at coordinate 70,397 of SNQN01000362.1, read as the reverse complement.
AAAACCATAAAATACTCCAATACATCAAACTCTCCCAAGCCAAACTCTTGCTTGTCCTCAAGCAAGCTCCACTAGACTCACAAGCAAAACACATATCACCCCATAAAAACAACATCGCAAAGACTCATGACCAATTCCCCGACKAAAGATCCCAAGTAACTCAATGCTTATCCAAAATGTGAATTATCAACAACACAACCAGCCATCAAGAATAGAGAGAAACGGAATCAAGGAAGAACATCTCGCTAGTGGCACTCCTCTCTTTGTGTGCAGTGGTAGGTTAAAAAAAATGAGCCCAATCGCTCACCACCCCACATGCGCATAAAATGTGCACATGAATCAACTTTTGTGGCCTAAATCACTAAAGACAACCCTCCCATCTCACCAACAKTCATGTGTTTYAAAGGGATGACAATAGCACTCAACCTACAAGTCGACTCGAAATGAATACACAACTCAACGACCTTGGCTAGGTACTTAATCTACAAGACATTAATGGACACATGCTTATCAAGTGAGGACTTTTAATAGCTTGTAATGGGGCAAAGGTTAGGGGTAGGATGAATTTTGGGAAATAAATAATTCGCTAATTACCAATTGAGATACTTGATCGACGGGACAAACAACTTCGAAATAAAGTTATTCATATGGTAAAAGTGCTATGGGCTAATCATACTTCATCAGAAGCTACTTGAGAAGTTGAAAGTCAAATGAAAACGAGATACCCTCACCTTTTTTCTGACTTACATACTGAGTATTAAGTGGTTGTGATGAATGTGAAATTTGTTTATGAATGATTATATGTTATGTATGTCGATGTTTTCACTAGTGGAAAAAAGGTCAAAAGCTCCAAGCTTTTTCCCACTMAAAGCTCCAATTTTGCCCTGGTGCTTTTGGAGCTGGTACTTTAAATGATATACTAAAAGCTCCAGGCATAACTGGAGCTTTTAATGGATTAAAAGCACCAGTTTTTGTGAAAAACTGGAGCTTTAAGTGCATTAAAAGCTCCAGTTTTTTGAAAAAACTGGTGCTTTTAACCCAATTTTAAGCTCCAGTTTTTTTTAAAGCCTGGAGCTTTTGTTGCTGTTGCAATTTTAAATAAAAAAAATCGTAAGGCTCTATAATTGTCCAAATAATTCCTCTTTTATTTATTAAAAATCAATAATACATATACATCTTTGTACAAAACAAAACATTAGTGTATGATACATAAAATTCAATCTAAATACATAATTTTTTTTTAACTAAATACATAAAAAAATCACTCTAAAAAAAACTTCCATACAGGCCAACTGAAAGTCGCTGAATGAGTGATCAAATGCCATGCAATAACAGGAAGATAAGTATGCTGCAATATCTACTCAGCTCTGCACTTACTCATGTTGAACACTATGAACGTGCTGCTTTCTAAACCTCAAAATAACCAGCAATCCTACAAAAATGGACAAACTATTTCAGAAATCCAAAATTACGAAGATCAGTCTGTCAACAAGACCATTGCCACTTTCCAACAAGAAGAGAAATTTTTCTACTTTATTGTAACACCTTGTTGTTTAGGTGCTTTTGCCACACCATTTACAACAACAAGACAGTAGCACCTACCAACATTGCTGCGATAATTGATCGATGGTGTTTAAAATCGTTTATCATCAATAGCGAGAACGCTTTAGATGTCCCATAGCATAGTCGATCCTTGTGTCGTCGTATATGCATCCTCTTACTTGTTGTTGTTTCCCTTGATCCATTAGGTTTTTTTGGAATCCCGTTACGTCAGGCATTGTAGTGTACCTATCATATAGTGAATTGGTTAATTTGAATCCATCGTTCATAAAACATAGCTTAATAACTATGTATCTTATGCAGTTAGTGAATCTTTAACACTTTAAACCAAGATTAATTCATTTGATAAAACAATAACAATACTCACCATTCTCAGTTATGTGCAAACTCAGGATTACCATACTTGTTCTTCACATGAAGTAGCAATTGCCTAAGTCCCTCCGATAATCAAATATATCATCTCGTCCTTTTGCTTGAGCACCAAGCTTGTTCCCCTTAACATCATCTGAAGTGAACCGTCAAAAATAAAACATTATTAGCAATTGAATTAACTGATAATCAATCAATCAAACATTAGTCTCGTAATGATTCGATGTAACCTCATAAGATTCAGCAAGTAAATAATCCAAGTACTAATAATACTGGTGTGAGCCTCGTAAGTGATAGTGATTTTACTGCCAAGTGCCTCAATTGTTGAACTTTGCTGGAAGAATCTTGAAGTGTATAAAACATCAGTGCTATCATTACCTTGATGCAGATAAGTTGGCTTCCCTGGTTTGCACTCCTGAGAGTTCACTGGACAGCCTGGCTGCATGATTTTAGATGAAATGTCAGAAACACAGGCCCAAAAACGTGTGGCTCTTCCCTCCATCAAAACACCACACCATCCACACACAGACCCACCCCCCACCCCCGCCCCCCAAAAAAACACTGCGCAGGGAATTGCCATCCGAATAAGTAAAATGATAGTAATAATGGTGCACATTCACATTTCGGTTCAAATTTAAGTTAACAGTGCATCATACTATCAGCTCCTTCAACTTTTTTCATAACATAATCGAGGTAACCCTGCATCATACTATCAGCAAACTCAAAGACTTTGATGCAATACTAAAAAGTTTCTATTCATTTTGGACAAATAACAAACATACTTAGTATCAACTATTCCTCAAACCCTAACAAACTAAAAAATCATCGTCATTTGATATGCCTTTCATCACTAAAAACACCTTTGCCCTTAATCAACCAGTCACATTCTAAAATATGATCAAAGCCAGTTTTTTCCCTTCCCTCACACTCTCTAATACATTCTTTTTAATACTCTATCAAACTTTCACTATGATGTACTTCGTACAAAACAATTGCATTAACATAACGGACGTACAAGAAAAGCTCATATCAAACTAAGTACCAAATATGCAATAACCCGAGTATCTCACCCTACTTAAACGAACATGAGCTGAGCTTAGCAAAAGCTCGGTCTCAACTCAACCGATAATACCCTACTCACAAAAATTATAAATTCCAACATAATTTCAATGCCGTTCATCACACAATCAGCTTTCATCTATGCTTATCCGTATTACTTTCAAGACTACACATGCAAGAAGTATGTTGTATAAAAAACTTAGAACAACTACTATAACAATTGTTGCAAAAAATCAGTGAACTATGAATGAGATTAATTCAAAGTTCACCACTCCAATTAAAAATCTCGAATGAAACTCACAAAATTCAAGGTAAATTGCTGAAATTGAGTAAAAAAAAAAACAAGATTTAGCAAAAAAAAAAAGGAAAAAACGAACCTGCTGAAACAAATTGGCGTGCATAACAACAGAATGGCGAACAAAGTAATGGCGGTGAAAAGATAACATACTCAAGAACATCTCTACACTCTTTGAGTCACCATCTGCGAAAATCTCCTGAACCCTAATAACAGTATAATAACAGTATACTAACAGATGATTAATTAATCAAAGGCAAATTAAGCAAGAATGACAGAATTAGAGCAAGATATGTAGAATGATAGGAATTAGAGCAAGAATGGCGAACAAAGTAATGGCGGCGGTGGTTGGAGCAAATGGAGCAGTCGCGGTGGCTGAAGGGTTGAAGGATTTCGGGAATTGATTGGAGCAGTGGTGGGAAGCAGTGGTGGTTGGAGCAGCAGAAGCGGCGGCGCGGCGTTGTCGGAGCAGCAACGACGGCGGTGGTCGGAGCAGCAGCGGTGGTTCGTTGGCAGCCCGCCGGGGTGGTGTCGTGAATTGGAGAATGAAGGTTTTTGGGTTTGGGGTGGTGTCGTGTTTCGTGAATTGGGGAATAATGATGCCTTTTGTTTTTTTTTTCTTTGTTGTTTAATTGCTCATGTGTCATACAGTAAAAGCTCCAGTTTTTATTTTACTGGTGCTTTTGTCACTAAAAGCTCCAGTTATTTAAAAAATTGGAGCTTTTATTATATTATAAAAAATAGAATAACATAAAAGCTCCAAGCTTTAAAAACTGGAGCTTTTGTGAGACGCTTTGCATGTTTTTGAACTAACTTTTCTTTGCTTTTGATGAAGTTCGACCGAGTTCCAGTTTCGAGGACGAAACTTTTCTAAGGGGGTAAGGATGTAATACCCCGTGTTTTTAAAATTTAATAAATTAATATCAGAGTTTAAATTAGCTTTACAAATTTATATTTTTCAAAAGTTTACAGATTTTAAGAGTCCAATTATTTCAATAAAGTTAAAACTATTTTTTTTAAACAAAGGTAAAATATTATTTTCTAATTTTAGCCTAATTATTTTCTACTATCTATGCTAGTTAATTAATTTATTCTATGACATATTTAGAGGCCTAATATCTTCTAATAAAATGATATTCTATTCTCAAAAGAAAAGAGAAAAATAAAAGGAAAAGGAAGCAGTATTCATACCTTCC